>JANSTT010014097.1:0-22528 GCA_026745375.1 Platyura marginata | reverse complement strand
AAAAAAATTTGTTTGTAAATATTTTTTGTTAAAATTTAAATTTTATATTGCCTTGTAGGCGCCTTTTCATTTTCGGCTCCTTCGGCGCCTGTGTGTGGTGCACACTTCGAACACGCCACGAGCCGGGCCTGCATACATACATACATAAATCTCGTGAAAATTGTATTATGTTTATATGGGCAATAAACCCACAAACACATACATTCAAAGATTTTTCCTTAAATATAATTCGAAATCGAAATTTATATTTTTGTCCTTTTCGATTATTATTTAGAAAATGTCAAAATTAAGTCAGGTTCACATACATTGTATCTAATAAAAAAAAATTCAAAACTCAAATCTAATTTTCCAAATGAAAAATTATAAACGTGACACGTGACCTGGAAAAATATCAAATTCAATAGTCCTACCCAATAAAATGTGTTAAAGATATCAAATGTCAAATTTAGACTAAATTTTTGATAGCTATAAAAATTGATGTGTATATGTATATGTATATGTGTGTAGGTGTGTAGGTGTGTGGGTGTAGTGTATATAGAAAAACCACATCCATATGTATAAATAAATCTTAATAAATTTTTTTTTCTTCCTCTACATACATACATAAAAATTTGTGCAAACAAGGAAAACATAAGAAATTCGTTAAATAAAATGTGCCTACAGCATATCACGTATTAGACATTTTATACTTCCATATTTCTATCCCTCTTTCTTGCTAGCTAGAGGATTAGTGCTCCTAGTCTCTTCTTTATATACTTATATACGTATATATATATATATATAGTTTGTGTATGTGAATATGTATATGATAGAGGTTGCCCGAAGTCACTTGAATATGGTAACACTGTTTATTCGTTATAATACTGCTATATTATACTTCATATGAAGTATGTGTACTCCATGTCTTCATTAAACAATATAAATTCAACTAAATGAAGTTTATTTGACTATAATAATACAATGGAGTCATATACGTAACATCATCATCATCATCATCATCATCAGTGTACTGTAAATCAAGCTTTTGTGCAACATAGTGTTAAGATGTTGATTATACTTCTCTTGTTATGTGTGCATATAATGTACAATTGTACAATGTACATATCCCTCCTGAACTTTAGTCCTTGATAAATTTACAACAAAATATTGTTATTGTCATCATCATCATTTGTATGTTTATAATACACAAAGGGAATTTATTGTGTTAATTGTGTTGTTTGTAATTGTATTCAATGTTTTCGTGTAATTAATATAGCACCTCTCGTATATACAATAAAATTCAATTTTTCTTCTTTTTTTTATTTATAGAGGATGCAAAGCTTTTTCTATGTAGCCTGTAGTTATATATCCACCATTATCAGTTTTAAAGGAAAATTATTAATTCAAATTTGGAGCAAACATTTCTTCGTGACTGTCATTTTGTCGGCGTATGATATTCTCTATGTCAAATGTCACTTTATTTAAATTTTCCTTTATCCAAATGTCCTACCATATCCTTTAACTTTATGGCAGAGAAAGAGAGAGAGAGAGAGAGAAAAAAAGAGAGAAAACGTAAAAATAAAAATTCCTCTCTTATTGATAGAGACGAACAAGATCCAAAAAAATTGATCCATTGATTAGCCCATGCCACACAGTGTTGTCATTGCTCAAGTGATGCTTGATGCAAACCAGTTTAACAACAGACAAGTGATGCCACACTTAGTCCTCTTGCATCAGTGTCTCTTTTATATAATTACGTGAGTATATTTGCATGTGTGAGAGAATTTGTTTATCATTCCTTGTTTTGCTTCATTGTAGAAAAATATTCTTAACCTCCCGTACGTCTTGCCCATAAAACCTGTTTTGGGCGCCCAATGACAACAGCGTGTGGCATGGCCTATTAGGTATGAATCATTTAAACAAAATTACTTGGAGAGAAGTGTTTTCATTCTGGCGGTTTTGTTGCTATGAGTTTTTTCCGATTTTACAGAAACAATAAAACACCAATTTTTTAGAGTCGTGCTGAATAAAATCCTTTTCAATCAATCGGGGTTCAGAATCGGGTCCAGCCAGTAATTCTATTCCTACTTAACTGATGTGAACTGAACAATAAATACATCTTCAATCAACAAAGGAGGGGTGGTTAGAAATAATAACATTATTTCTAATTATTATTCAAAATTATCCCAAAAATATATTCAAATATTTGCTCCGACTAATTTGAGCATATCTCAATCTATTACAAACAAATCATCATCATAAACTCTGTGGTAGGTACGAATACTGGGGTATAAATGTATGTAATATGTGTGTGTATATATACAGCCGAATCAACCCCTTAAGGCCTAAAATATAAACAAATATAATGACAAATTGTATTGTACTTAATCATACAGAAAAAAAAAATATCATCCCTTAGGTTAGCTCAAACATAATCGGTAACATATCCGAACAGATGTGTTAAGCTTCTCAAATATTATCCAAGACGATGGTGAATGTACATATAGTATGTGGAATGATGGTTTAACCCCCTACATAATATTTATTTAATTTTTAACCCTCTCACTCACTCGTTCACTCACTCACTTTCTCTCCAGATACGTTGAATTTGTACGATACCACACAATGGTAACTATTACGATCCAGAAAACCAGGAGCTATTACCAGAAATTATATTGTTATAGAATGTTTTGCCATTATCGATGAAGGGTGAAGGGTGAAACAAGTAGTTAATACGTTAATGTTTACTTTTCGGTTAATGCGGTAAAAGGGATCAAGTGAAATTACTGCCAGCTATTTGAATTGACAGAATGGAATTCATTCACATCAGTTAATCATCATCGAAATCCGGTGTTTGGGGTTTTTGCGTTGGTAGGTTATATACATTGTTTTGTGTGTGTGTATGGGTGCGCGGGCGAGTTGGGATTGTTAATATAAAGGTAATTTTGGAAGTTGATTCCCTAACAATTAAATGTACACAATGAATTTAATTGTTTGTTAATCACACAGAGATTAGATATTCCATACGGGATTTATTTATTGTTTAAAATCATCAGGCTCTGTGACAAACTTTTGCATATTTTAGCAAAATTATATCTCTTCCAGCATTCAAATATGTTTCTGATTTCGAGATGTGCTGTGTCAATGGAACATTTAATTGTAGATCAATTTTTGATTAAACAACTGTTAGACAGTATCATTACTTAGGGGGGGTGGCATAAAGGGAGTTTGTGTATTCTTCAACCCAATATAAATCACTGTGATTGTCTTACATAAGTCGATTGTAAGTGTAACGAACTTCTCGGTCAATATATGTATTATTTATTATTGTACATATAATGGTCATTTGTAATTTAAATTAAATTAATTTTGCTATTTGCCACCGTCCTAAATTGTCAAATTCGTGGCTACCATCCCTGTCCTTCACAATTTCCGAGATAAAACCCCGGTTTAAAAATGACTATGACCGTCATTGGATCGATTTGGAAAGTTTGAATGGATTTATCAAGAAAAAGTGGTGGACTTTGACCAACAGCACGTACACGACTGTGTTAAAAGAACAAAAAACAATACAACAAAAGTGTAGTGAATATGTTTGCTTGACAATAGATATTAACCAAAAATATTAAACTACCCAAGGAAATTAAGCCATTAAGATAAACCTGGAACCTCACAATACTAATTTTTTGTAAAAAAAGAAGTGGCCGCGAGCGCCAGGTCACCATTGCACGGTTGATTCATGCTTGATGCGTTTTTCTGATTTCGATTTCAAATGTTGGTCAGGATGTTGAATTAGATTAGCGGTAAAGTTAAACAAAATGTCCGTCTTCATTAGGAATTTTTGTTTTGTTTCAGGACTCTATCCGAAATGACAATAAGACAAATAAATTCCTCTAAAAAAAAAAAGAAAAAAATACACCGAAAAGGGGTTTTTTTCGAAAAAGGTTTGTTTTCGAATCTTTGACCTATGGGTCAATTAAATCTGTTTGTCCATTTTGTATTTGACTCTTGTATGTAGCTCAGTGTCAGTTGCTGAGTTACTGCAAATACTAAAAATGACATTTATTCTACTCATACATACATAATATACTCCGAGTATATCTTTCATTTTACATTTATAATAAAATATAAAAAAGAAATAAATAAATAAAATTCTTTAATCCATGAAGTGAGTATGGTATCATTTGTACATTTTATTCAATTCCACAAAACTCTCCTTTTATGGTTTTGACTTTTATTGCATGGGAAATATATTGAATTTCTTACTTTTAAACCCAAGCACATGCTTTGCTGATATCCCTAAACCTAATTTGACATCTCACATTGAAGTCAAAAATATTTTTCTGAAAGACATTTTATTAGATAAATTTTCAGAATAATATTTTTTTCTCTATATCTCCAGATGGTATGGGTGCCCTTATACATACATATGTATACATATGGAAGGAAGGAGAAATGTAAAGCCCAGTTCTTATAAGAATAAATGATAACTGGTAATTGACATCCAAAAAAAAATTGATGTTATATTTATGTAATTATTTGGAAATCGATCCCAATGGATTGATCCCTGGATGTTAATGCTACGGATAAGTGTCCATTGAATGGATTTACAATTATTTGTTAAGTTTTGATGAAAATCGAACCACCGGGGATCATGAGTTCTACAGGCATTTATCATTGGGCATGGGCGTATTAAAATATTGGAAAACCTACCTCAGTTACACAAAGATCATAGCAACACAGTTATAATTGTCAAATCTGACATGCTACAAGAGAAGAGTGGAGCACTAATCATAATGTTATTTTGTCTAAGTTGCTATATGTCTGTACGGGAATCTGAAGTATAAGTACTCTGATGCCACATTACCACTGATACCAAATTGGCCTTATACATAGGAACACCAACAACCCATGATGCGAGAATTATATACGAATGTCGAGTTTGTTGGCTTCTGTGCTGACCCCCCCTCAAGTTTTGCATTGCCCTGCTTTCTAAAAACCTTCTGATCTGCTTCACATTCAGCGTGATTACTGTTAAAATCCTGAACAAATATTATGGCTTACATTCAGCCAGATCGGTCCCAAAAAACATACTTCAATGATGCTTCAATGGTCCTTTTCAACAACAGTTGAAGTTGTCTCAACCACTATTCTGGTTCCCTGTTTTTACAATAAATTGATTTAGCACTGGCCTACTTGCCGGCCAGTGGCTATAGTCGCCAATCTAAATGGGGTTGAGTTAGAGTATTGACACAATTGGATTGTGCTAAGAACTGAATCTGTTAAACGTCATGTCGTCATCCAACAAATACTGTAAGTTGGTTGGGATGAAAAATGCCCATTTGAAAATGGCTCTCTATACAAAAACATTTTCAATAAAAATGAAAACAAATAATTAATTTTTAATTAAAGCCTCGTGTACAATGCGCAATGCAATTAAGTACATTTTTATTAAAAACAAAGCGGACCATTTACAATGCCAAATTATATGGCAAAAATTCAGCGCATAGAAATATCGTTCCATTGTTGTGTGTCAACCCCGTTTCTGATGTGTGTTGTTGCACTCGGTGCACTCGTAACCGGTTTCATATTGTTTTCAATTGTTCTTTAATTATATTTGCACTACACTTATGAGTCTGATGGAAAGCACTAGGTATGGTACAAAAGTCCTAAGTTTTTTTTTATTTAATAAACACAAGACGGAAGGGAGAGGATATATTATTAGGTTCATGAGACTGGTTCGTACATTTTGTGTTTTTTTTTCTTTTTCTCGTTGTTAGGTATTCTTTTAAGCGCTTTATTGTTTTAGCGACACAACTACAACAAATTCTAGAAATAATTGCTAAGGGTGCTTTTAATGTTTTTTGGGGAAGGGGTTGGACTTGAAATCATGATGATGATGTGCGAAAAAAAATTCACATACAATCTAAATGTACTCGAGATTATAACAACTACAAAGGATTTTTTTTTTTAATTATTTGTTTGCAAACCATTTAATGTTATTTTCCGATTTTCAACCCCCCTTAAACTCGTTTGATGGACGAATATGTTTTCTTTTTTGTTTTTTTTTTGTTGGTGAAAATTTCCTACGTTACAAGATTATTTAGAATTTGGCCAATAAGTCGTTTACCTAAGCTTATTTTCTTTGGCAAATTCGAATCCGAAAATTGAATAATCTCATAATAACTGTCGATAGAGAGAGACGATGATGGTATAGAAGAGGGATTTGTATTATACACTTAGATGTTGTATGCCATAGTGTTTACGTGAGATAATCTGACCATTAAGGGTGGTTTTGCAAAGTGATGCTTTTATACTACATGTAGATGTATGAGGTGCGTGTGTATTATGTAAGAAAATATTTTGTCTTGTCGATTATCTCTTTTATTATTGGGGGTAATTCTGAATCATTGACAAGGAGTCCATAAATACGTTATCTCCAAAACGTACAACAATTTTTATTGTATTACTATATTGCAAAGATTAGGTTAGAAAAACTCAATTCTAAGTAAATATCATAAGATCTTTGTACTTCGTTTCTCTGAAGAAATTCCTACAGAAGGACACATTTTGTAGGCCTGAAGTAGACTGCACTGTACATTCCCACACACACACACACATAAAATGTATCATTCCTTCCTTTGCTGTGTCTTTTTCATATAGAATTGATGGAACAACTCCTTCTGCAAGCCTGTAAGCCAATTAAAGAATTTTCCATAAAATTTACTTATATTCTAATTAAATCACTATTACTACTACTGGTAAACCGACAAAATCTCCCCGGATAAAATCCTCCCTGATAATTTTTTTTAAATCAGACAAATTGCTACGGATAGCTAAACTTCAGTATACGGAGGAGGAGCGGAAGTGGTAGGGGAGACCCCCCCCCCAAGAAACCTTTGTCCTGGAGTTACTGTCCCTCGCTACTCGAAATTTTAACGTAGGTTTTTTGCGTAGCCCTGGATTTCAAATGAAAACGGGAGTTTTTTTTGGAACTACAAGATGTAGACTTCGTGCCATAGATTTTTGTTAAAAAATTTATCAGGGAGGATTTTGTCCTATCATCACTACTACTACTACTACTACTTCCACTATATTAATCATTTTTCTATTGTACACATCAAAAAAACATTCCTCCCGATCAATAAATCCACCGCATCATCATCATGTGTACTATACTAAAACGGAAAGGAATAATAATTCAGAGAACAATAAAATCCGAACATATTTTCATGTATAAATGGATGAAAGCAAATTCCCGAATAACTAATTTCACAGCCTCAGGGTAATAGAAAATTATGTCTTATTTAAATTTGGCACACTATGCGCTATACACTCCCCCTCTCTAAATACCATTTGTGCTGAACCTCTAAGCTTCTGGATGGATCCCTTATTCATATATACGTATATATATATATATATATATATATATATAAATCGCATATTATTTCAACGAAACTCAGTTACCCTATTGTGTAAAGAACAAATAGCTCTGTACTGGTGGGTTCGTTCCTGGGGGGGTTGGGTATATATATATAATTATGTACACGAAGTTGATATTATATTATGAATTATAATGAAAGCCATATCATCCAAAGAAATACCATCCCTCTCGACTTGTGTACGGTGACATAAGAGTTAGACTATAGAATTGTCTCTATGCAAACACCCCACAAATTGTTGTAAATTGAAGAAGTGATTACTTGGGAAACCATGTAACAATTTATGTAATGCAATTTGTATCAATTTCGGTTGGTTGTTAAATAAAAGGAATGATTTTGTTGTCATCCATCCTTTCCCATATAACAATTTTTTCGTTCGTTCTTCGGTGGTGTGGCGCAGGGTGCGGGATGCCGTAGTTCGAGCATATTAATATGAAAATTTACTTTTCGGTTTGTTATAATTGTGTTTTGTATTTATTTTCTAATTTTTCGTTTGTGTTGTTTTTGCAGGTTTGGTTTCAAAATCGTCGGGCGAAATGGCGAAAGGCTGAACGACTTAAGGATGAACAACGGAAACGTGAAAATGGCGGAGATACACCACTGTTAACAGATAAAGTAGGTGGTATTGAAATTATTATAGTTGGAAGTCAATCTGTGAATGCTTATCTCTTATTGTTTTGGAATCTTCCTGTTTTAATTGCTTACAGTGTGACAGAGACAAATGACCGCCTCTAGTTTGAAGATCTCTTTTTAAGGTACTTTCCATGACAAAAAATTCTCTATTACCAGTAGAATCTTCTCCTTTAGCTGCTCCATTGCCTGTGACCCATTAGCATATACATTGTCTTTAGATAGCTCTATAACAATAAATCTAGCATTATTGATTTGTCCATTTACCATTTTTTTACTTATTTCTATGTACGATAGATCTGACTTCCTCTCAATAGATTTTTTTTTTAAATTCGTTTAAAACCAAATAAAATAATCCAAAACACCACCACAGATGGACGCAAGTAGAGAATCATCACCGGATATTATTGGTGACAATGATGACGATAGATTAAGTTCAAGTGTACCACCGCATAGTCCACGCGCTGATTCCGATATGGATCGTCCACAATCATCAACACAAATGACACAATCAATGTCACAATCGTGTTCGGGCAGTGCTGGTTCACCATCGCCAGGCTTACGGTAAAATTTACATATTTTTGTACAAAGTCGTAAATGTTGTTGTAATATTTCAGTATTCAAATTTACAGAACGTCACAAAATTCGGCCGGTAGTCCACGTAGTCCACCAAAAGCCGATTCACCGATCGAGGTGGGTGGACCAATATCATTAACAACGCGTGCAAATAACTTAAGCAACAACATTAGCAGTAGTATATTCAACAATTTCAGCGAAAGGTGAGTTTTTTTTTTGTTTGTAGTTTATAATTCGTCACTGTAACCTCCATTATGATTTGCCTGATTATAATCACAACCAAACAAGGAGGTCACAAATCATTTACGATGATGACCTATTATTACATACATTTAGCAGAGGAAAAACACTCACTCACTCACTGTTTATTTAAAAATATTGTTTATTATTATTGATAGGGGGGAGGTCAACAGGATAGTATTTATAAAATAAAACAGACGGGTAGACAATATACACATTGTCAACCCCTAGTGTTATTCAATTTTAAATATTTTGCACACACGTCACACAACGGGTGGTCGAGTAATTACGGACGTTTTAGCGCTATTCAACTAAATCAATGTTAATTCAAGTATTTACAGATATTGGGTATAAATTTGGGAATTTTCTATTGACGACACGTGACTTTGATTGCTTTATGGCATCGAGACGACTTATTTATGTAGATTTAATTGTTTATTTACATTGAATTGCATTTCTTAAAGGTTACAATACCAAAAAAAAAAAAAAGACTATGAAGAATTTTGTGTATTTGTGTAATTGTGTAAATAAGTGATTTAAGGTAATTAGTTACTACTTTAGAAAGTAAAAGTTCCGTTGTATAGATGTTGAGATATCTTTATCAATAGAACAAAAGATTTTAGACTGTTTGCCATTTTTCGATCGATCTTTTCTGCTCAGATGTTCTGAAACCAAGATCTGGTTTCGGTTCCAAAGGTTTATCTACTATAGCTAGCTAATCACAGTTTAATGCGTTGCGTTCTGAACATTTTTTATTTTATAATAATAGCCAAATAATCCATCTTTGTTTCAGCTTGTACTGTACTTAAACCGCATGTGTGATGGCATGGTATCCTATATTGAGATAAGCTGGCGGTGTATATTTTCGTTAAATCTTTTCTGCTTCTAATTGGATGAGTTGTTTGGGGCAGCTGACATGGGGAACTCTGCAAACATTATTTACCAGTTTCTATAGTCTTTTTTTTCAAGTGTCTCGATCCATTGCCAAGGCACCAATCTCGTTCCATATTACAATTCTTATAACAATTCTTGCAGGATTCTCTAGCCTGCGTAGAACGTGACCAATCCATGTCCAATTTTTTTCAATAGTATCTCCCCCCCTTTCTCTTTCTAAGTTTATTAGACGCGTATTATGAGAGAAGATCACTTTCAGCTTCACAGTGAACACCATTTGAAAATTATATTTCATGGATAATTTGTCGCTACCGAGATATTCGAAACTGCTGACCTATAGGTGTTTAACCTACACAAATGTCAGTGGTGTCGTTTCTCTAAATAAATAAATACCGAACCCTTCATGCACTTCATTTAAATACCATCCAACAAACAAATGTATGACATCTGGTTTCGATCATATTCTCAACGATGTCATTTTATTGAATAAATAATAATGCAACGCTACTACTAAATCTACTAAAACAATTTCCTTAAATATTAAAACTGTAATTTTGATAATCGTGTACTACATACCTTAATAAATACACATTAGGATGATGGCACTTTATGTCTTACAATTTCACTGAAATATTTAGAATATTCTAGTTGTATGTGTACCTACACCATCTAATATCTACTCTACCTCGTCATATTTGAACAGACCCGCTTTTATGCTTTGATCATATTTAATTAATCCGCTAATTATTGAATTAGCGCTCGCCTGAAGTAAAAGCAGAGGCAACCCTTCTCTCGAATCGTATATAATACGTTTGGGTAATGGGGGGGGGGGGGATTTGGGGATTTGGGTTATGTATACACATACTTAGAGTTCTCTTACATTGAGCTTGAGCGTACATATATTGCGTTTATTAGGTTTTGTGCGAGAAGTAATATTTGGCGTATTATTGATAAATTATGTAGAAGCCTTTCCCATGTACCCCAAAAACGTACATATGTATCTATATAGAGATATTTACATTTAAAATGTTTATAATTATGTTATAATTTTGAAAATTAAATTTTAGGCAAATTTACATACAATTAACTGTCAGGCTGTCATGTTGAATTTAACCTTTTATCTGTAATAATATTGTGTAACCATAACCCATGTACTTCATTAGAAGATGTAGAGATGGTGAATTTTTAAATAAATGACTCATGTGCCGTAGGAGTTTGGGGGCGTAGGTACCCGTAGGTAACTGATGTAATAATAGAGATAATCTTATCTCACTTTATTGTGTGTTATGGATGGGGGGATGTGGAGCAAAAAATCGTCTTTTCATTAGCAGTGATGGTGATGATAATATTTCACAACTATAATGTCAGGTAGGAATTGTTTTCGGGTCGCATGGGTCATTTAAGGCTTCCATGCACTTCCATGACCGGACCAAGAATACGTCTTCAAAAGGAGGGCTTTTCGTTTGAAGATATCTATCTTTTTTTGATCACTTTTTTTATGTTTCGGATCTATAACATGAAGACATAGCACAATTAGCGTTTTGTAAAGACTGATTTTGGATGTCTTGGTTAATAGGTTGCTTTCCAAAAATTTTATATAAGGGATGGAAAAGCTCAATCGTTCATTTATTTCTTCGTGTTGGACTTGGAACCATTTGTTTTGTTCACAACTGAGCCTAAAATTATAGTAGATACACAATAGACAATCGGTTCGGTGGTCGGTTCTACCCGGTCCGGTGGACTAAGGTACAAAAAACGGCAACAGAAAGAATTTCTGTATTAACTTTGTTTTTGTTGATCATATTGACAATTGATCAAACATTTTTTCAATTTGTGTCTGGCAGGCAGACTTGACTTATAAGATTATAGGTCGTCTTAAAGGTAACCTCGATGATTTGTTTTGTTTTTGTTAAGGTGTTCTTCCGAAATTACCAAATTATTCGCATATTGTTCTACAAAAAAAAAAAGTCCACCATAAATGCTAACTACCTTTGCCGTTGTTGCCATTACCCCCATTATGTACAACAAATCTCTTATCAAAAGGTATATAGTTAAAAATGAAATGAAATGAAAAGCTACAAAAAAAAAATAAAATAAATCTTCACAGAAGCGTAAAATTCAATAACGATTGACGTTGTGAATTTTGACAAGCGTAACAATATCTTTTTAAAAATCAACTGTTCCACAAATCCAAATTGATAGGAAGGGGTGGTGGTGAATGATGGTGGTTGTGCAATATGATGATGGTGTGTCTGCTGGCAATATGGACGGTAGAACGGGGTTTTCTCTCTCTCTCTCTCTTCTAAGTAAGTATATACGAAATATTAAAAGTACCAACCTAAAGAAATAAATAATAAAAAAAAACAACATTGAAATGTAATTAGTTCAAATAAGAAAAAGGTTGAATGCTAATAAGAAAAAAAATGTAATTACGGAAATAGCTCAGGTCACCGACGACGACGACGACGATGATGACGACGGTGGTGGTATTTGAGCGAAGTTATGATGCACGCCTTCATGTATAGCACGAGCACCGCAACATTACCACCCCCTTAATTGAAAATATTTTTAAACCCACCTGCCATAATTATTATTAATATTTTATAATCTTGTAAATGCAAGTTGAGAGAGAAAAAAAAAATAAATAAATAAATATGGCTGAGGGTTGATGTGATTCGCTTAAGTAGGATTTTGTAAAGCTTTTAAAATGTGGTTTGTGAAGAAATACACGGGGAGAAAAAAAAGTGTATAACAAAGTGGTTTTGTGGACGGCAAAGAAGGTCTAATATCTTGTACGAGAAAAAGAAAAAAAAATAGAAGAACAACAACAACAACAAAATCATTGGATTTTGATTCGGTTCTTATTTTCCTATCAGTTTTTGCTTTAATAAAATAAAAATAAAATTAAATCTTCATTGATTTTTGTTGTTGTTGTTGTTGTTTTATTTAGCATATTTGATTTATCATGAACGTGACATTAAGTTTTGCTTCGCGTAAGCATTATTCCATCTAAGTATATACATATATGGAAGGAGTGGATGGCGGAAGTTGCAGTAATGATTGGATCTAAATTACCCCTCTTATTGTTTTCTGATGATGATGCCGTCTGTGTGTTGTAATCATAATGTTTTTTTTTTTCGTATAGTCGGATAGTATGTATGTAGATATATATATATATATGTATATACATTCAAGTGATTTATTTTATTTTGGTTCATTTATTATGTACGATGCCAGTTGTGAAACCGGAAATTCTGTAAGCACTAAATGGGGGTATTTCTTTCTGTTTTTGTTTTGGCAATTTTGTTTGCACAAAATAGGGATAAAGAAAATCACTTCCGATTGCCAGCCTTAGCAATTTGATGAGATTATGAAATTAGATGGTGTTTGGTAGAGAAACTTTTGCTCTTTTTTCTTCTCTTATTTTTATATTATTGTTCTCCTTCATTTTTAAGAATTGCAAAAATATAAAAAAAATTATTCAATTTAATAGAAACATCACATTATATTCCCGGATCCTAGAACCATATCTGAAAAAAAAATTCAACTAATAACTAATATATAAAAAAAAAAAATGTAGCTCTAGAGTTCTATTAAGTTTTATCAGTTCTAGTTCAGTCTTGATTGATGAACTGCACAGCAGCGGCCTATTTCCAACAATTTTTTTTACTGCAAACAGACTTAAAGCAAAAGTTTAAAATTTAATTAGTTAAATGAAACGAAAAATTACCGCATAATTTACTAATATATCAAATGGAGATGTTCTCTTCATCGACAAAACGTTAATTAACCAAAAAATCAAATAGAACGTAAGCACATAAGAAAATTAACTTCAAAGTCGTACACATACCAACAGACCTAGCCATGTATGTATACTTGTATAGCATTTAAATGAATTTTGATGAAATAAATTTCGCAAATATTGGATTTCATCCAGAAAAGCTTTTCCCGTTCAAATAGTATAACAGGAAATACATATATTTTCTCCTCCTCCCTCTCCCAAAGGTGTTTTGTTTTGATTACATTTAAATTGTTTGAAATAAAATTATATTAATTAGGATATGTATTCGCCCGAAAACCTAATTACGACGAAAGGCAGATAGATTTTTAATTGAATTTAATCAACATCAACATCAACAGACGTGTTGATATTGTGTAGCTGTAAATAATTTAAATATTTATTATTTCGAAATCGAGAGTTTCTCCATAGATCTATCTGTATGTATATTGCATAGATAATTTGCATAAGATTTTAATAATTTGTCGTTTGATTCTTCAATTTCGTTTTTAAAATTCTATAAAAGTCGATACATCCAGGAACGGAGACACAAAACAGTCCATTGTTCCTGTCAGATGAATCTCATTCCCTCAGAGAAATCTTCTTGTCTGCCTGTTAAAGGTCAGAATGTCCCTTCGGTCAGTTACCCGCAGCATAGCTTCCGTTCAGAAGTGCACTTTAAAATTTACGCTCGCCTCGTGCAAAGGCCGGGTAACACTAATCTAAAAAGTAGGGGTGCTGTCCCAATGTTCTCGCAACTTTGAGTCACAGTTAGACCCGGGTTAAGATTCCTGATTTTAATTGAATAATTCTTTAAAGCCCGTGATGGTTTCAGTAATCCAGGACTTATTTTATGTTTTAATCTATTAGTAATCTATTAGTATCGACGAAATACTTGATCTTTCAAAAATAATTGCAACTTCATATCATATCCTCGCCCTAGTCGAAGGAAAACATTTGAATATCCAAATTTATTACATATAAGTCCTGAGATAGAAAACCCAAATTTATAATCAATTGGTCAACCGAAAAAAAAAAAAAAAATTAAAAACCAAAATATATCCTCTCAATGCACATTACGAAAACCAACCCTTATGATATGTTGCAAAAAAATGACAACAGTGGTGTTATAACATTTGTTTTCGGCTGTTTTTTATGATTTTAATGACTTCCGAAACCACAGGCGGGCCATATAGTTTAAGCTACCCATTGTGACTATACTGAGTGGCGCGTTCAATGAATGACAAGTCGTTTTTTCCCTTGTTGTTATTATTTGCTGGTTTTTTTTTCTTCCTTTTTTTGTATGTATATTTGCCCTATTGTATTTATTTAAATTCACTACTCAATGGTAAATGGGGCGTATATTAGAGGGTGCTTGACTTTATTAAATCTCTGAACACAAAAAAAAAGAAGAAGAAACTTATGCTTAAATTGTTGAAATGCCTAATAAAGATGATGATAAAATATGGAAAGTGTAATAGATAAATGATAGACTAAGAGAAATGTGAATCAATTGTTGGAAAAATTGAAGAAGAAAAAAAACGCTACTAAGGGTAACACCGATAATGTCATTTAAGCGAATTCATTTTGATTGGGAGGGCGATTTTGTATCGTTTTAAATAGTTACCTTTACCTACCAGAGCTTGGGCATTTTATATAAATCTCCAAATATGTACAAAATTTGAAGTATCCATATTTAGCTTATCTTGCAAATAATATTCTACAATTCCATATGGAAAAAATGCATCTGCAAAATCAAACGCTTAAAAGAATTTGTGGCAAAGAGGTCAATGGAACACCTGGATCGGGCTTGCTAAAATTACAATATTGTCGGAGCTGCATTTATCCAGTTTCTATTTAGACGTAGACGTAGAAAGGGGTAAATCAGCCTCTTTTAGCAGCCTTGGCCTAGGGGTATTTAATAATAAATTATTTTATTCATATTTAAGATAGTTCTGCGATATGTATACCTACTAAACAATTCTTTACAGATCTTTTTGCTAGTTGATTCTTTACAATAAATATTTTAAATATTTACCTGGTAGTCTATATTTTTCTGTTACTACTACCGACATTATCTCATGTGAAATGTGCAGAGTATTATGGAGAAAAATTCAATTAGGTAAGGATGACTGTTAAAAATTCTTCTATACTAAAGAACACTGAACAAGTAGAATTTTTATGTGCATATGGGTGGTACTAAGGGAGAAATATAAAAGTAAAATGCCACAAATAATTTATAGATTCAAACGATAGAATTGAATATGTTCAAGTACAGCATGAACATTACACATAATGTGGCACTTACTATCTTGCTATACCAACGAAATAGTGAATTTTAATATTTAAAACAAAACCATAAAAATGCATTTTCTCTTCTTTTTTTTTAACGAAAAACGTATAAAAAATTTTTTGTTTTATTTTTATTTAATAATTAATAACTAAATTGTAATAAGTACTCAGTAGGTAGTGGTGATAAATTTCACGTTAGATTATTATTTAGGTAAATTTTATTACTTACTATATTATTGACTTATATGACATCTTTACTTATTTAATTATTTTTGTTATTTTATTTATTAACATACATGTTGGTATACCTTACCAATTGGCTCTACATCTTGGGGTGATCTTTGGCCTCCGCTTTTCTTTGCCAAATTTCGTTACTAGTAGGGACAGTCCTGATCCGCGACAATCTTTGCGATCTTATGATAAGCTCTGTTTTATGGGTTAGGTTATCAGCCCAACGTCTAAACCCCTATTCGGTGGATCATTTCTGCCCATTCCGTCTGTTCTAGGTTTATACCGCCATCGAGGTTGGGTACAGGAATCTTGGTGATGAGACAGCAGGTTAACGGAGTTCGCCTCGTGAAAGTGGAAATAGGTATTAGTTTTTTTGAACCTCTAATTTCTAAATTCAGACTTGTGGTACTTAGCTTACTGTTCTTATCATAAATTAAGAAGAAAAAAACGCTTAGCTTATAAATTCTACATACAATACCTGATCAATCATTTAATTATAACATTTCAAGCTAACCAATTATTGTGTTTACAAAAATTTCATGATGCCAAGCATCAATCATCAGATCTTCCGAATACCCAGCACTAATAAAAATTGTAATAATAATAACAACAACAACAACCAACAATCAATCAACCAATGTTTTCGTCACATATACATAAAAATAGACAAAAATTAAATCAAAAAATCAATCAAACCATAACGCGTACGAGTAATTCAATAAAACGAGAAAGAAAAAAAAATCCAATTCATCTCGATTTAAAAGGGAATAAATTAAAGCACTCTATATGCTTACTACACTCTATATTGTACACTCAAATAACACGTGTTTAATTAGATAAAATATGTATAACAATTTATTAATAATAATATAATAATAATCCAGTTAATTGATATTTTAGATAAAATATGAAGTAAATTTTATTATGCATACTACATACATGCATATATACAGATAAATACCTACACTCAGAAACTATATACATACATACAGAGAATTTCTGTTATAAAGTGTAAAGTGTAAACTCTGACGAGCCCGCATAGCATGTTTGGTGTCAATTAAACGTCAAATAAATGGTTGCCTCATAAAGAAATAAGACGACAAGAAACGCTGAATAAATTTATGGAGAAGATGTCTCTTAATTAGAAATATGATTAATTAAGTGCATTGCATGAACATAAGTCATTTGCGTACAAATTAATTTATTTTTAATTTTATTATTAATTAAGATCGTGTTTTTAATTGAATTTTCATGTTTTCAGAGAGTATTATTGTTGTTTAATTGGAGTCTATTTTAAACGTTTAACTGTGCGTTTGTGTTGGTTCATTAAAAAAAAAAAGTGCTGATGCAGTGGTCAGCATAATTGGTATTCATATGAAATTTAGCAAATGCCATTTGACTTATGCAATGCGATCGGTTTTTCTATTAATACTTTCTGGATGGAACCAATTTATGTTTACAGTTTAAGCAGCGATACGGTGTAAGGAATTGTAAAGATCATACTCAGCTCTTCGCTGCCTGACCAAATGGTTCAGTACAAATTGGGCGTATTTTGTTCCCGGCTAAAAACTGAGAACACTTTCGATTATTCGGACAATTTTTCATCTCCGAAGGAGGAGTATTATCAATTTTGTGTCTTCGATCTTTGGTCAGCTGCAGGCGTACGGTGTCATCAGCAAAAAAATATTTTCTCTATTCTTATCTATTCTAGCCAGATGCCATGCCACACTAATCTTTCGTAATCACGATTTTCTTTTATAAATATCTATAACAATTCCTATCCAATCCAAAACCCATTAATGGCTGATCCCCGATTCCTTCGTTCGATTTTGACGAAACTCCACACAGGCACTATTTAGGGTATTTATTACTACGTTTACATACAGAATTGAAAGATCGAATAAGCATCGAGTAAGGATCGAGTTGAAACAAGGTTGAAATACAACTCGCTTTTATATGACACCATTTCAGCTCAACCCAGTAAGAAAAGTAGAGTCGAGTCGAGTCAACCACTGTTTCGCACCATGACGGTTTTAAGATTTTCCACTTTACCAATTTTTCAGAGCTATTTCCGTGCAATTGTTTCGACTTTGTAAATTTCCTGACCTTTAACCCGTTAACTACCTTTCAAGACTTGGTATCTCTGACCTGACTCTAGCTAGAATTTTTCTTAGATTGCTCTTTTTTTGGGGATTATTCTACCCATTCGCCGTTAATGGGTTAAGATTCTCTCTTAGAACACACTCTCTAACTAACCAGATTCTATTAAACGGAAGTAAAAAAAAAAAAAAAAAAATAAACAAAAATTTAAAAAGCAAATCTTAAACATTATTCACCATATTTCATTTAGAATATGATTTGCAATGCGGCTGAATTTGCCTTATTTAAATTTCCAAACTAAAATGAATAAAAGCACTTTCATAAAATTAGTTTAGCTTTCGGGAAGCTTTTCGTCGCATCGTTCGCATATTAAAATTCAAACATTTTCTATAGGTATGCAAGACATCATAGAGCATAGACTATATATATATATATATATATATATGTTGGAGCTCTTTATTATATAATAACATGATGCTCTATCTCCTCTATACCTTCTATTAAATATGGAATGTTGGCAAATAGATTTTGTAGGTAGCGTATAAGTAAAGTACTTTTGATTCGATAAACAAATTTGCATTAAAAATGGATGAACATTGGAGAGAACCCATTGAAGAAGATTTTAAATGTGCTAAATAAATGATGAAAGAATTGTCTGTGTGCCTCGCTATTCAGCACGTCAGCAGCAGTTTTTCTTTTTATATTACATTTTGGTAATGGGCGCTTGTCAGATACTACATAGTAGTACTGAAGGTTAGCTTATTTTGGTGTACTGTACATGTACATTGTACAATTGTACATACATAGTCATGATGAATTCATATAAGGACCATTGACATTTTTTTTTTATAAATATTTTTTATTTTCTGGTAGATGGTAGACAGATGAGGTGAACTAAGTTCATTGTCACGGTCGGCGGCTAATAATCACACCACTACTATACAAAAGGGGGTTGCAATTAAACGAAAATAAAAATTGAAGCGAACAAGTAATTTTGAAGAATATTCCCGTAGAATAAAAAAATGTCACGACATTTGAAATGTGGCCATTTTGTTGTATTCACCATAATTTGTCAAAAAAAAAAAAACAAACCATTAGAAATCCAAAAAAATGTTAGTCTTTTTTTTTCTTATTGAAGTTACTATTTTCATCGTACTCGTGTTTTGGTCAACCGTGCCTAGACGTTTTATGTTTGTGTTTGAGTGTGAATACCATTTCAAATTCAGCGGATTTTTTTTGTTATTTTTAATAAAATAATTTAATAAATAAAGTGAAATAAATACAATGGCGTCTGAACGGGAATGGTAAGCAAAAATGTGAGTGCGTATAAGATACACTTTCAGCAATTCAGCAAATGGTTAATAGTAAATGGTTTGTATTGAAGAGCCAGCATTATGAACAAATTGTCAAAAATGTGTTAAAAATTTGAACTTTCTGTCAAATATTGACAAAAAATGTTACTCTAATTCTAATGTTACAAGTGAATTGAGTGGTTGACTTTGGAGCGGGAGGTCCCGGGTTTAAGTAAAAAATGTTTTTCTCTGGTATGTTAATTTGAATATGAGGCCGGGTGGTTGGATTGCACTTAAAAACAGTCTAATAATGGCATTATCTCAAAAAAATAGCATTGCTTAAATGGCGGTGAAATAGCGAGCATTTGTAAGGTTTCTGTAAAAAGAACACTTCAAGTTCTACATTTTCCCACAAAAAAAGAGATCATCAGATCAATTGAGATAAATGTAACTAAAGTACTATACAATAGGTCTAAGTAAAGGCCGCAGGGTAGGTGATTTATAAAAAATCACACTCCTATCAAAAATCAAAAAATGTGACAATTGTTTTTGTCGCTAAATTTATTACAACATTTAACGCCGATTACCTTATCTTCATTACAGTCCTATTACCAGTGGAAATCTACCTTAATATAATAGGGGTAATTTACTGTAAAAATTGTTTAAATAATTTTGATAAATTTTCATGGAAATCATGGAAATTTTTCTTGTATTTCTGATGAAAATATTATATTTAAAAAAAAAATTGTTTCTTCTTCAGTAAAATATTTCATTTTATTTAATTTTTTTTTGCTTCTGTCAAAACAATATCACAGTGGAACCTCGATTATCCGTCAGGCATTGAACCAATACCCTGACAGTTAATCAAAAAACCGGATAATCGAGATCACATACATTTTCGATTTATTTTTATTACCTCAATGTTATTGTTGTCCAAACTCTGCAAAGAAAGTAGATTTAGAGAAATGAAAACAATTTTTACTTTAATTTTTATTTTTTATTAAAACCCATTTGTGCCCAAAGCAATGATACATTCTTGAATACAATGAACCAATGATACATTCTTTTACATCTTTATTGAAATGCACTATGTAAATATTAATGTAATAACCTTTCTACAAAAAAAAAAGTTCTGGGCACAAATGGGTTAACCCTTTGATTCGTTATATACACAATTGTATATATGTATTACTTTTAATTTTAAATTCCCGTTTATTCTATGGGATTATAATTTTCTATTTTAGTATAGATGTACACAAATGGGTACATTATCCCAGGTGATATAGTGGAATTGACGGAAAAGTTAGAAAAAATTGTTATTTTAACGACTCAAAGGGTTAAGTGTATAAGAAAAATTCTTTTACAATTCAATTAAATGAAATATCATTCTTCGCATTTTATAAGCAAACAAACCGAAACGAAACAAAGACACAGATCTGCTGACTTGAAGGATGGCAGTATGAATGAAAAAAAAAATACATACCATCAATGACGGTTGACCGAGATGACAGTTGAGCGAGATGACAGATAATCGAGGTTCCATTGTAGTTGCCATTTTTGTTTTGTTTTTTTGTTTTACCGACGGTAATGTCTGATCAGTCTTTTTTTAAAACTTTGATCGTTTCCATTAAGCCTCTCTTACACTGTAAAATATACCCACGTTGGTAAATCGTAATTATTGCTTATCACTGTCTATTTTGTTATATTTTAATATGACTGTTTCCTTTTCTCTTTTTACGATATCGTTGTTCACCGGAGAAACGTAGGGTACATTTTGCAGTGTGGAGGAGGCTTAAATTACCATCGGTACATTACCCCAGTAATGGAGATGGGGTAATAACACAGTAAATAAATAATAACACAAAACGATATCGATCACTTTAACAATCTCTTCCATGTTGTAATTCCCAAGTTAAATTAAAATTTTATTACATAAATTTAAAAAACCATTAGCCTTAAATCCATGTTTTAATATTATTTTTGATGTCCATAATCATAATCTATTTCATTATTTACCCCCATTCCTCTGTGCCATCATATTTTATTCTATTTTCTTTAAAATCCATTAAATTTCCTTCCAAAAAAATCCTTATCGTATCTATATCTCATTATCTGTTGTTATTTTTTCCATAGAAAATTTGCCACTGCCATATTACCTTTCCATCTATATCTCTTCTCTATAGTATATGCTCCACTTCTGCTACTGCCAGAGCCGCGTCTTGTCTACCTACATTCGTCTTCTGTTTATTTAATTTTTTTTTTTTTTTTATTGTTGCTGTACTCTTCCAAGATAACTCTCTTGTCCCTATAACTCACAGATATTACATTTTAACTTAATTCTCTTTGATCTACCCTAATACAATGTGAGAGTTTAAAATCAACCCCTTTAAATATTCATGTTGCAAAAATCATCCGTTATGAATATGAAAAAGAAATTAAGGAAAATTGGTTTATTTCGATATGTTTTGTTGTTGTTGTTGCAACTGCTACGGAAAAGAGAATATAAGAATGTAAACTTTGTGATAATACAATTCGTTATATAGTATTGTTCTAAGAAATTTTTGTTGGCCTCCTTTCATATTTTATTCTTTTCGCTTTACTTTTTTTTTTTTGGAAATTCAATTTTGCTTTCAAGGATAGAAGTTTAATTATGACATTCGAGTTGTTTTCCACAAAGTTGACTTAGCGATTTCTTTTCGTTTTGGGTATTCATAAATGTAAAATAAATTATGTCTTCCATTTTTTTTTTTTTTTGAAAAATTAGTCTTTTCTTTTTTATACCCGTATGATGTTAATCGAAGGGTATTATAACTTTGGTACGGAGTTTGTAACGTCCCTTAATACTCATCGTAGACAACACCATTGTCTTTCTCGTGAAATTCTAAGTCGAAATATGTATGTCCATGATCAAGATTCCAGCCAAACGGCTGAAGCTAGAAAGCTGAAATTTTGACAGTTTATAATGTAGTCCTAGAGTAAGATCTCTATTGTTTTTGGAACAAATCGGACAAAAAATAGGGGAGGCTGTGGTACAGTGTTCACCTAATTTTGATATAAACAATTCATTTACTCGA
>JANSTT010014086.1:0-22539 GCA_026745375.1 Platyura marginata | reverse complement strand
TCGGTAAGACCTGCCTATCGAACTTTTGGTTTTTAAAGCTCAAAAAAACGTACCGAAAAATAATTTCAATATATAGGAAAAAAACTATAGCCACTCGTTTAAGCGCTTTTCAGATCTGTATGTTTATCTGTGATATGACGTAAGTTTTTTTTTTAAAAATAGTGCCATTATGATGAGATCAATAATTCTCACGAGCCTCCACTGGATAATTGTATACAAATTATACCTCGTTTAGGCGAAATTATTTTTAAGTTGAAATAGTTTTTCTAATTAATTAAATAAACCGCCAATTATGTTTATAGCTATATTTATGGTAAAAACATATTTACGGTTATAGAGTACTTACATGAGCAAAAATTCGCGCATAACTATCTTTTTTCGATAGCTCTTCTAATTGAGCGTTTAACAATTCATAATCTTTTCTAATGTTAACTTTTTCTAAAGCTTCATGAGCACGTTTATCTGCAGTTTCCCTTAAAAACAAAAAATTTACAAAACATCATAAAAATACAAAGAAAAAATTACTTAAGCTTCTGCAAATGTTCCAAATGTACCGTATCCAATCTGATTTCTTCTTTTGCCGCATCTACGGCGGACGGTTCTCTTGGATCGGTGACAATTTTCTCTACAAGTCCAGGTTGTGCTTCGTATTCTTTCGAATAACGATTTGCATGATCGTAAAATTGTACTTTAGAAATAGTCGGAGCATTTGATGATTTGGTCAAAATTGATGTTGCGGAACTTCGTTGAAATAATGGAACATATTCCACTTTAGATGTCGACTTATATTTCTTCGTTATTTTTCTTTTTAATGGTGATTGCACCTGATTCTTTTGATGTACTAGTGATTTTTTGGTGGCCGATGGTGATTTTGTAATTGGTTTACGTTTTATTGTACCCAAATGTTGATTAGATTCAGTTTTGATTATTTCTGACTTATTTCCCACATTGATTATTGGTTCTAAATATTTTTCAGATGAATTTTTGACAACCAACGGATCAACCGTTTCTTTGGTTGTTTTACGTTTCGATAGAAATTCAGATACTTGAGTAAATGGCAAATTTCTATCATTGCTCGATAATGATTCTGTCGAATTGTTAGCTACAAAATTATTGGCATTGTATTGTCTTTGTTGGCGATCCCTTAATACTTCATCTGTTTGAGCCTCTGGATAACTCTTTTTTGGTTCGTTGTTAGTCGCATAAACTAATGGCAATGTTTTCGAAAGCTTACATTGTGTAGTTTCAATTTCTAAACTACTCGATAACGAATCAGTACTAATATTTACGTACTCTATGTTACTTTCTGCAAATTTAATAGTGGGCTTTTGTTGTTGTTCTATTTCTGAATCACTATCTGACGAATACATATTACTTTGTTCCATTATATTAATCTGAGGATATAAATGTCGATTGCTATTTGTTTTCGATTCGTTTGCAGATGGAAACTTTGACTCGACCACTTGTGGAATATTTAGATCCGTATCCCGATCGCATTGTGTTGAAATGGATTTACTTGGTAAAATTTTAGATTTTACACGCTGTTTACATTTATTTACTTGCATTTTGCACAATGCCTCTTTACCACGTCGGGCTGCGATTTCTTGATTTCTAATCATTTTGTCACGATATTTTTGACTTTGCTCATTTTCTTGTTGTGCAGCTAAATGTGCTTGCCCCACTTGATTTAAACATTTTTCATATTCTCTATGAGCAATTTTCAATTGTTTGGCATTCCAATTTTTCAATTCTGCTGCTTTGATTTGTTCAATATTGTGCAATTGACGTGCCGTTTCTTTTCTAACTTTTTTCCGAACATTTGAAGCAATCTCTTTGGATTGTTGGCGAACCTATAGTTTTTAAAAAAATATTATTTAGTACTAGAAACCAATTTAGAAGGATCAATTTAAAGCCAAAAAAGAAATACTGATTGAATGAATTTAATGAAGAATGCCTTACACTTACAGGTTATTGTTATTAGGCATAGCGATGAATATTCCAAAAAACATGAAGAGGGCGTTTTTCTTAAACCTTCTAGATCTAGATAAAAGCGTCTCCTCATAAGAATAGTGAGGTTAATGACCCCGATTTTCGAAAAATTGAAATTTTTGTTTATAATCAAATTGAAACTTAAAAAAATAGTTAAGTTCTTAATTAATTTTTCTATTTAAATACTAAAGATTAAATATGCAACGTTTATTTTCTTTACCTGTTCTAGCCGAAGTCGCTTACGGCGTTCGATTTCAATCCTTTTTAAGCGATCCACATCGCCCAAAATTATTGCTTTATTCGGTAGACATCCTGCTTGATTATTAACACTAAAATTTATTGACATAACTACATATATACTACAGAAAAAATAAGTTTTTAAAATAATTTTTTTACTGATGCATTTTTTTTTTTTTGAGTTTGGAACAAATTTATGTTTGGTACAAGTCCCTTCCAGGATATAATTAAATGAAAAAGGGTAGAACTGCATTACCATCATTGTTATTTGAAGGGATTTGGCAATAAAAAGTTTACTGGGGACTTTTTGTTTTTGTTTGTCTCTTTTGTCATCTTTTCTTTTTTTTTGTTCAAATGGTGTGTGCAAGTGCGAGTTCCCCAAATTCCCGAAAGTGAGATTTTTTTTGTTTTAATCAAGTGAATCATATTAATTCCAACAATAAAACTATCTAATTCAATAAAGACAAAATAACACAATTTAGTTGCCACATTTACACAGCAATTTCCCCACAGTGAAGTTCAGTGGTAATGTGATTTTTGCACTGTGGCCTCTGTATGTTTTTCTGTGCGATTGCACAAGTTTCAATAAAGTTTTTGGGGTGCGGTTCAAAATAATAAACAGAAAATCGAAAAATTTGTTTTAATGTTTTCCAACACATGTTTCCAATATGATTTTGAATGAAAATCTTGGTCAAACAATGGAATTAATAGAGTGATGAATTTAGTATAATTAGCCAGACCAAAAAAAAAACGCAGCAGCAAAATATGATATGTACTCAAAAATGGCGATCAAGACTGCTTTAAATAATTTTTTATTACCATAAATTATTATAAACAGTTTCGGAGCATATTAAGCGTTTAGAAAAATGTCTCGATTAGCTGATTATTTTGTTGTTGTTGGTTATGATCATGAGAAAGAGAGTAAGTTTTAGTTTTGTACAAATAAAATAATTTTTTAATTTTTAATTGACATAACCTCAAATATGGAATTTTGTATGTTTGTAGGAAGTGGGAACCGAACAGGCAAAATTTTACAACGATTTCCGGAGAAAGATTGGTCAGATACACCATTTATTGAAGGAATAGAATGGGTAAGAACTTGATTCTCATGATAACACAACTAAAGTTTCTATTAAATGTGACAACCGTTTCCATTCCCCTATAAAAAACATGTTATACAAAATCGTTTACTCTGCAACAAAACAACAAATCTGTATGGGCCAATTTTAGTATTCGCCGGGTCTAACCACTTTTATTCCGAATTGTAATCCTCCTTTAAAAATACTTCGACTACGAATTAGGTAAACTTTAAGGCAATATTGCCTAGCTTCTAGTATCTTTATTTAAACCGACAGTAATAAGCATTGATGAAGATGTCATTTGTTATTGGAAATTTAGCTTGTGTTGTCGATGTCATTCCATCTCGTAAATTCATTCATACTTATTGGAATTAATGGACTTAAACTGTTACATCGGAAATTGGAAATATATCTATGAATATATCAAATAATGGCAAAACGTTAAAGATCAGTTCAAAATATACTGAACAATGGATTATCACTGTTAAAAGAAAATCAAACGTGGATGAGATAACAGTTTAATTTGAGCAAAGCGTAGTATTATCCAAACTTAACACAAGTCAAATATGTGTAAAATTATGGGTGTTTTCATTTCACTTACTCGGTGTAGCTACCACACCGTTACAGAATTGCCAAATTGTTATCATAGTATAGCCGGTGTAGGTTAAAATTCTGTGCTGGTGTCAATATGTAAAAAACACGAACACAAATACGGCGTAGAAATATCGTACTCGGTGTAGCCAACATAAACCGAACTGAAAAAAATGGCTGCACTTTTTCGATTCGGCGCTAGTGGTGGTGAATAAAACGCTTTTATGACAACCAACGGTTCATTGGCTAAATTTGGGGATATTCTATGATCCTGCTGTATTTTACTTCTTTAAAGTGTGTGAATGTGGATTTATAAATAAACTTGTTTCAATATTTACAGTTTTGTCAACCATTGGGATGGGCCTTATCAACCGAACGTCAAGAACCAAAATTTTTCGTCTCTGTACTGACCGACATCGATGCCGATCGACATTACTGTGCATGCCTATGTTTTAACGAAACTGTATCGATAACACCCAGCAAACCCGTTGACGAAGAAGAAGAAAATCTAACACCTGGACGACCAATACTAAATACAACATCAACCATAACACATCATAGTATTATGTATGCACCGAAATGTTTAGTTTTAGTATCACGTTTGGATTATGTGGAAACATTTAGAGTAAGGTTTTTCGAAGATTTCTTAAAAAATCATTTTTTCATTCTTAATTTTATTTGGCCGTAGAACTGCTTAGGAACAATTTATACAGCATACATAGAAAGTTTAACATATCCATTAGAAACATTAATAGGAAATATATTAGGATGTATACAGGTGATATCGATAGATGTGATATGCCATTTAAAATATATTTGTTAAGGTATTATTTGAAATAGGTACCACCACCAGGAGGTCCACAAGTAAGATTTTCCATTGGAGCTGGCGATAAACAAGCTTTACAACCACCACTCTCTTCCACATTACCAGTTACAGGAATCTGTGTTAGTTTTCTTTTTCAACAATTAGGTACAATTGATATAAATATCTCATCTATGAATTAATTTATTGTTTAATTAAAATTTTAGGAATAAAAAATGTTTTACTATTATTTTGCGCTGTTATGACTGAGCACAAAATATTATTTCATTCGAAAAGTTTTTCACGTCTAACAGATAGTTGTCGTGCTCTTACAGCTCTCATGTACCCATTCCGGTAATGTTATATTTTTTATTTAAACATTTTTAAATAATAAATTTATTCTTACATCATAGATATAGTCATGTTTACATTCCTATATTACCAGCACCATTGGCCGAAGTTCTATCAACACCGACACCATTTATAATGGGTGTTCATAGCTCACTGCAAAGTGAAATAACCGATCTACTTGATGTTATTGTGGCCGACATTGATGGTGGTTCTATAAAAATACCTGAATCACTTGTACCACCGGTGTCGGTGCTACCACAATCAATATGGGATTTAACACAACATTGGTTAACTTTGGTGTTGCAGCCACAGTTGAGTACAGCCGATTTAGCATTTACCACCACTAATGGTAATCGATTGAATGGTAAATCGGAAATGATGCAGGACAAAGAAATTCGGGCTGTATTTATGCGAATGTTTGCCCAACTTTTACAAGGGTAGGTTAAATGTCAATATTTTCTCTATATTTAAAGATCAGTGGCCCCTCACCAATTGACGTACCGAATTCTTCATTTTCCTTCTTACCGTTTTCCTAAATTTAAAAGTAATTTCTATAGACCACACAGTAACTTGTAGTGTTGATGTTTAAAGAATAGAGCTCTAATTTCGACAGGTTCTCTTAAGCTACAGTAAATCCGTCCAAAAATGCATAACTATCGGTAGGTTTTGCTTTGGAGTTGTCTTTTGGTTTATTTTCTACCACTGCTCTCGCAACCATAATTCAAAAGCGCTGGTCTCACCTAAAATAACATGATTTCCCAATAACTGCAATTAAGGACACTTGCAAGTGAGGGAATTAATAAAAATATATTTAATTTATAGATACCGATCCTGTTTAACATTAATTCGAATTCATCCAAAACCTGTAATCACATTCCACAAGGCTGGATTTTTAGGAGCTCGAGATTTGGTCAATTGCGATTTTTTGTCACGTGTTTTGGATAGCATGTTTTTTACCGGATTCGTCACAGATCGTGGACCACCATGGCGACCGTACGATGCATGGGATGATCTATACAGTACAATGACGGATTCATTAAGATCTGAAACACAAGATCCCAAATTAGCCCTTGCACACATTCAAGAATTAGCTCAAATTTTGTACACTAACGAGAATCCAAATCCACAAGTGTATACACAAAAAGTTCTTCGTCCACCGGAAGGTTCCTATTATCGTATTCATCAACCGCCAATGAATCAAATTAATGGACAACAAGTACAGGCAATTATCAATGAAGGTCTATCGAAAAACGATTTACAATCACGTTTTCAAACAATTCGTTCCACACCGCGTATTGTACCAATGGGACCACATTTACAGAGTATTTCCGATGGCCGACCAATTATCAATAATACAGCACGTCGATTGGAGGTGCTAAAAACGTGTGTCAATTGTATATTTGACAATAAAATTGCGGATGCACGTAAAAGTTTTCCAGCTGTTATGCGAACGCTAAAGCAACGGGATGCGCGTTTAACGTTATGCCGTGAATTGGCTCGTACGGTCCAAGGGAATAAAGCTATGCTTGAACATCAACAATTTGAATTAGTTGTCAAATTAATGAATCGAGCCCTTCAAGATGATTCTGCTATGGATGAACATGGTGTTGCTGCTGCTCTTCTACCATTATCAACAGCATTTTGTAGAAAACTATGCACTGGTGTTATTCAATTTGCCTATACATGCATCCAAGATCATCCAGTGTGGAAGAATCAACAATTTTGGGAATCGGCATTTTATCAAGATGTTCAAACGCAAATTAAAGCATTATATTTGCCAAGAACGCCACCATCAATTGATAATACCTACACATATTGGAAACATGAAAATGGAAAATTAAGTCCCTCTAACTCTAGGTGAAAATAATTTGAAATATTGTCATTAGGGTGATTGAATATTTTTGGATTTTCTATATCTAGAGATTTTATGGAGTATCGATCGTCTGTTTTGTCAAGAGTACAGGAACCGTCCGCCTTGGAAATTGCCGCCGAACAAATGAGACTTTGGCCTAGTATGGATCCTGGAAAACAGAGAGTTAGTTTAAAACAATAATCATCTAAAATAACAATAATTAACATAATTAAATGTTCTAGGAATATGTCAGTTCAGAAGAGTCGACATTATATAGTCAGGCAATTCACTATGCCAACCGTATGGTTTCGTTGCTTATTCCACCGGATGTTAATTGTGGAGGGAAAGTACAAAAAATAGACCACAATTTGGAAGATGACACAAGTGTTTCGAATAGGTAAATAAGTTTGGGTCTAAATTTACTTAGATTGCGCTATTTTAATGAATTTATTTTTTAGCATAATTGAATCTCGAAGTCACAGTGAACATTCGGATGAAGGTTTTGAAGAAAGTGATCCGGGTGAAACGGGCAACGTTGTTGCCAAAATGGTATGCCGATTTATCGATCGCGTCTGTACAGAAGGTGGTGTAACATCGGAGCATGTACGTAATTTGCATGCTATGGTACCGGGTGTTGTTCATATGCACATTGAGACTTTGGATGCAATTCATCGTGAATCGAAAAGAATCCCACCAGTTCAAAAACCAAAAATTCAAGCACCTAGCCTATTGTTTGGCGAAGAAATTCTAGGTGAACCAATGCGTGTATATTTACTAGCTGATGGCAGAGAAGATGGTGGTTCACCATTGCTGCCAGCCGAGGGTGCCGTATTTCTAACAAATTATCGTGTAGTTTTTCGTGGTTCACCATGTGATCCGTTAGCATGTGAACAAAGTATTGTTCGTACATTTCCTGTTTCCTCTTTAACCAAAGAAAAACGAATATCCGTTTTGTATCTACCACATTTGGATCAAGTACTTCCCGAAGGATTGCAATTGCGTTCATGTACATTTCAACTGATCAAAGTTGCATTTGACGAAGAAGTTACACCAGAAAATATCGAAGCCTTTCGGAAGCTATTAAATCGTGCCCGTCATCCGTCCGATGAGTTTGGACATTTTGCATTTGCTGCACATGGCATCACAGCGCACACACCATCGCATAAAGTAAAGGAAAAAAATGCTACTCTCAAAGGATTTGCGAAAAAAACTTTATTGCGAACAGCTAAGAGAGCTGGATTCAAACAGAAAGGGGCAACAAAACGAAAATATGTTCTAACCGGTGTAGATTTTGAGGATACACCAAATGAAAATAATGATGATGACGATGATTCTGATGAGAATGCTGATACAATGCCAAGAGTTACAATTAAAGATATTGAACGATTAAAGGAACGAAGCTATGTAAAAGATTGGCAACGTTTAGGATTTGGTGATTCTCAATCGAACTATCGAATTTCATCGGTAAATTGTAATTACAGTTTATGTCGTACATATCCAGCCATTCTGGTGACACCTAGTAGCATATCAGATGAGTCTCTAAGATGTGTGGCGAGATGCTATAAAAATCAACGTTTTTCATTGGCAACTTGGCGACATAGAAATGGTGCCATACTTTTACGCGGTGCCGTACCGTATGCCAAAGGTGTAATGAATATGCTGAAAGGTCATCCAAGCTCAACAAATGCATCTACAGATTCGACTGGTTTTCAAGAGCAGGATCGATATTTTGTGACGATCATTGAAAATATGCCACATACAATGACCATACGACATCCCTGGGGTTTGTCCGATTCAAATTTGTCGATTAATTCTCTTTTGCTAGCCGCTGAAGATCATCAAATAACAGGGAAATCAGATATGTCAACATCAACACCGGATTCTGGTCGAAAAACGAGCACAACCTTCCATACGGTTAAATCATTTTCGAATTTTAGTGGTCGTTCGGCTGCTGGCAAAAACAACAAATGGGGTTCTCTAAAGGCTGGTGCCTCAAATCAACTGAGAGATGTAAATGAACGAGATACTCATCAATACACATTTCAACGTGTTCCATTGTATGTACTGGGGGAAAAGTCTCAATCTAAATCGGTTCGTTTATCCGAAATGTATACCGAATTTATACCAGTTGACTATACAGATGTTCGACATTCCAGACTTGCATTTAAAAAATTAATGCGAGCCTGTATGCCATCAACAATTAACAATGAACCTGATCAAACATTTACCAAACTTCTCGAACAGTCGGAATGGTTACAGCAAATTCGTGGTTTACTGCAACTTTCGGGTGCTGTTGTTGATCTGATCGATCTACAAGGTTCTAGTGTAACACTGGCACTTGAAGATGGTTGGGATGTTACCGCACAAGTATCAGCATTGGCTCAACTATGTTTGGATCCATACTATCGTACAATTGAGGGATTTCGTGTTTTAATCGAAAAGGAATGGCTTGCATTTGGACATCGATTTGGTCATCGAAGTAATTTAAAATCCCACAGTAGTTCCGGATCACCATTCGCACCGACATTTCTACAATTTCTCGATGCTGTCCATCAAATACAAACACAATTTCCATTAGCATTTGAATTCAACGATTTCTATCTGAGATTCTTAGCATATCATAGCGTTTCGTGTAGATTTCGAACTTTTCTGTTTGACTGTGAATTGGAACGATTTGATTTAGGCATAGCGGCCATTGAAGATAAACGTGGTTCACTCAATTCGAAGCATGTCGTTGAAACGTGTACAGGGTCCGATGATGAAAGTATCTATCCGGGTGGTATTCGAAGTTCAAATTCGAATACACAGAAAATTGGTTATTCAATATTTGATTATATTGAGCGACAACATGCGAAGTCACCAATATTTTATAATTTCATGTATACATCGGATCCGGATAGGCAGGTACTGCGATCCCAGAGTTCTGTAGCGGTATTAGAACTTTGGCGATATTATATCGATGAAGAATTGGCACAAGGACCACCATACGATCCGGAACTAGTTGGTTCGGATAACATCGAAGATGAGACTGAATATAATGGGAAACAACCGAAACGAAAAGTAGTTACTGTTGGCTATGATAGTTTAGATAAATGTGATTCAGACGCATTTACTCAACTGTTAGAGGAACTAAAACATGCCGAAGCCGAACGAGGATTGTTACCACAGAAATGGCGACAAGTTTGGGATAAATTAGAATTACCACATTCAGATTCATTAACACGTCATGCATCGTTTAGTAGTGCATTAGTTCGATCGCATGGAAGATTATTACATAAAAGGTAACTTAACATCTATGGTAAAGTGATCAATACAGATAATAATAATAAAAAAAATCATCATTGCAGATCTACTCTTGAAATATTAATGCGCGGCCGGTTGGCTGGTCATCATCAAGAAAGTTTCTCTCATCCACATCGTTTCGAAAAGCATTCATATACAACACCGACACACTGTAATCATTGTGATGGTGTTCTATGGGGACCCATGTGGACAGGACTAAGGTATTTTAACATAATTTACTGATTATCAATTCACGATAATGATTTTTTTTTTATTTCTTCATAGATGTATGGATTGTGGTAATTCATATCATGAAAAATGTGCCGATTCGGTACCGAAAAATTGTACAAAATACAAAGCTGTTGAGGGTGTGCCGCAAACATTAACTCGATCTCAAGGTGATAATGGTAGTATTGCCTCTAGTGCAAATACTGGTCAAACTTCCAGTCAACATTTCTATGAGCAGTTTAGTAGTAATGTTGCAGAAAATCGAACTCATGAGGGGTGAATGATTTTTCTTTGTTTTTTTTTTTTTACTTTTAAATTTAATTAATAATTTTTATGTGCAGGCATTTATATAAACGTGGAGCTTTACTGAAAGGTTGGAAGCAACGATGGTTTGTTTTGGATTCAATAAAACATCAACTTCGTTATTATGATGCAATGGAGGACTCGAATTGTAAAGGATTTATAGGTAAGTAATGTTTTTAACATTTTGAACCTTGGGGTTATGAAGACACTAATGCTTGAAGATTTAATTTTGATATAAAACATTCATTTACTCGAAATATAGTCGGAATGTAGAAAAAATTAATATGACAACAATTATTAAGAATGCAAAAATAAAGATTTCATTTATAGACCGAAAACCGTTATGGAGCTAAAATCAATTTGATGTCATTTATAGGGTTTTGATCATTTGTATTCAATTAACTCAATATCTACAAACAAAATAGATACGTCGTAGATAATAAACAAGTACGCATACGGGTATATTATAATCGGCATAGCCAATTGATCCTTCTTTACTGTTTTTAACTTTTTTTTTTGGGTTCTCAACAATTCATTATTAAATACGATGACTCAGACAAATCGTTGTAGATCTGCTATTTAATATTTTTGAACGACTGGCACCACGGCTGTTTTGAACTATTGTTAAAATCAAACAGAAAATTGCCTAGAAGTTTTAAATTTCAAAGTACTTGTACCTCTAGGCTAGGCAAATGCGCTCTAGATTTTCAAGCTGATTTTTTGATGGTAGTGCTTAATACGGCTGAGCAACAAATAGATAGTACATTGCAAGCTTCATTCATCTATTGTACAGCATTGTTGACTGTGTGGAATTTTTAATTTGAGCCTACATAAATAAAATAGCTTGCATCAACATATGCTTTAAAATGCTGATAGGATTGCGATAAACACCTGTTGAGAAAATTCAATATTTATTGTATATCGCACCCCTAGTTCAATAACGACAACGGGCTATTTAAAAAAAACCCTTTTGAGATAACTGACTTTAAAAATTGGACTAATTGATTTTCTATTTTTTTTGGTTATAAATACTACAATCTCACCATATTTTTTTCTTAAATTTGTTAAAAATGTCGAAAGAATTTTTATTTAATTGTATTTAAAGATTTTGTTGTGTCACATACGTGTCGATCGTATATTCCAATGCAACAGAGGAGCTATTCCAAAATTTTTTAGTTATTTCAAATGTTACGGGAAGAAATTTCAGAACTAAAGCGAAACGTTTACTTTTGGTTCATAGAATTCAAATGAATGATTTTGGATCAGGTCGCGCTATATTTTGAAATGGTATGGTGCTGCTAAATTATTGGCTCGTTCTTGAACAGAAATTTTAGATAAACGAAATAACATAGAATGTATAATGTAATATTTTGGATCATCTACTTATTACATTAAAATGACATAATTTTGTGAAATTCAAATTCAAATTGTTTTGAAATAGCTCTGTTTAGCATTGCATGTTTTTGGTTAACAATTTCTGAGCATTAGTACGAAATGTCTCGTTATAACATTGAAATTAAGAAATAAATTAAAATAAGAAAATAATTGAAAAATAACGAAAATTATCATAAAATCAATATTTTTTAAGCTACAAAAGCAATAAATACCTCATTTTAAAGCTAATTTGAATATTTTTAACTTTGCATTCTAAACTAAAAAAATCATTTTTTTGAGATAGTCCGTTGTTGAACTGGGGGTGTGATATGACCCTTCAATTACATAGATCCTTCTTTAAACAATTTTTTTTTTAAATTAAAATCTAACGATTGTAGAATCAAAACTTTAAATCAACACCAAATCATAATTTTCACAACTTATTTCAATTGTTTCAAGTGTTCTTAATTATTTTTGAACTAGAACTAGCAGAAGTACAGTCTGTAGCAACAGCACCACCAGCCCCGGTGGGTACAAAAAAAATTGATGAAAAGGCATTTTTCGATGTAAGTATACAGTTTCGTTATACTCTGTTTAAAATATGTTTTCGAAAAATACAAAAAAATTTCAGCTTAAAACTAGCAGACGAACATACAATTTCTATGCTTTGGACGCAAGTATGGCTCAAGAATGGATCGAAAAAATTCAAGCTTGCCTACAATAGTTTAATTTAGATAAAACACATGTGTATTATTACATAATTATAGTTTTTAAATGGTTTTACAAGAAAAAAACAAAACAAAACAAAAAACAAACACCTATAAAGTAAATGTTAGACAAATCATTAATTACAAAAAAAAACAAAAATTAAAATGTTGTGATGTCCTATGTAATAAATAGTTGTAGTAATAATAATAATAACAATTATAATGATGATGATTATGATAAATTTTATATTTATGAAAAAAAAAAAATTAATATTGTTGAATTTAAAATTTCACTTTTTTATCTTTATTAATTAATTTGTTGTTTTAAGTGTTGACTATAAACGACACAGCATGATTTTTGTATCTAAATATTATATAGAACTCATCACTCATACTATTATTATTTTTAATGACTATTATGAGGTTTATAAGATTTATTATTATTTTTTTGTTGTTGAAATATTATTTATTTTTTTTTTATAATATTCTTTGTAATAATTAACTATTTTTATTGGATCATTGAAATGTGTTCCAATTTACTGTTAGAAAAAAATGCATTTACATTTCTATATTTTTCGTTTTCTTTTTGTCAGATATTCTTTGAGTTCTTGATAAGCGATTTTTGTTTTTTTTTTTTTTTTTAATTTTTTACCAAATTTGACTCAAGACATAGACAAAAGATATGGATTAACATTCCGTTAAAAATGGAATATCGACAAAAGTTCTTATATTATTTTAATAAAATATTTTTAATATCTAATGTTAAATTGTTTTTAATTATCTTTAAACTTCTTAAAGTGGAAGTATTTTTAAATGCCCCCTCATATAATGAGAAAATTTGAACAGAAAAATTAAAGATTTTAGATTGCAAGAGATTTTAAAATCTTTGGAGCAAGAAGAAAGCTGAAATTCGAGGCGGGGTGGTCCCCTATTTATCGTCGATATGGTAGTATGTAAGCATTATCGTCGGACGATCGTGTCGCCATTTTTCCGATAGATTATTGATCGTGTATATGTGACATTTCGTCGTTGCACTAAGAAAAGCGCTATGTGAAAATTTTCGAATTTTTTTATATCATTTTGAATATATTGTATAAATTTATATACATACATATATACAGCGGTGCAAAGAATTATTTGTACTTTTTATTAACATAGTTTTGAAATTGATATATCCTTTAAAGGTTTTAAGAAGAAAAAAAATTGATCTTTTAGGTCTCAGTGGTGAAGGGCCAGTAGCCCCACACCCCCCCATAACCGTAATCATGTAATTCTAGTAATGTTTTTTTTTTGGAGAAAATCGGATACCTATAGGGGAGGCTGTGGTACATTGTGCACCTAATTTTGATATAAACCATTTATTTACTCGAAATATACTATAGTCCGAATGTAGAAAAATGAATATTACAATTACATATAGAAAATACAAAAATGAAGATTTCATGCATAGACCTTTTTAGTTCCACAACATACAGTTATGGCCCTCCAACCATTTTTATGTTATTACTAGCGTTTTTAATTATTTTTAAGAAATTATTGATAGACCAAATAGTTTCACAATTTCGTTATGGTTCTGCGATCAATTTTGTGTCATTTCTAGGGTTTTTGATCAGACAAAATAGATACGGAAAAAATCGTAGATAATAGCCCAAGCAACAATGTAACACCGAAGTTTAAAAGAAAACTTAAATTGGTGTCGCGTTAGATGGAGCTTGTTTTAAAAACGTTAGAATAACAGCACTATTTCAACCAAAATAATTTAATTTCTATAAAATAAAAAACCGTTATATCCACCATTATTTAACGTTGACTGTTAACCCAATCAAATTGAGTTAATATTAAGTTTAAATAGAGTTTACGTAGTTAACCTTATATGTCGCTTGGTTACATATAAACTATTTTTAAAACCTTAAATACACTTATTTGCTAAAAAACGTTGTATAAACTTTAGCAGTGCGATTAAATAACCTCTTTGCAACTTTATAAAAAATATCTTTTATAACTTACCAAAAAGACTTAAGTTAAAAAAAACTGGCTTGTAGCAAAGTTGGTGAGAAGTAGGTATTATTATTATTTTTAATTAGAGTTGTACAACCCGTGCATTATTGGATTTTAACTACAAATTGCTACTTGGGAAACAAGTACTCATACGGGTATATTATAATCGACATAGCGAATTATTTTTTCTTTACTGGTTCAATCTATTGTCAAAGGAGTTGCACAGGATAATTGCTTGTAGAATGAGATGGGAACAAAAACACACTGCTAGAGACAAATAATTTATGATATTTTGGTTGTTAGTTTTTCGATTGATTAAACAAAATTGGTTAATCAATTTATTGTTATTTTATTAAATTAATTTAATTAATTGTTATTTTATTAAATTAATTTTTTTTAATTGTGCATCGTTGTTGAGATGTGTTTAGAATTGGAAGAAAAAAAATGAATTTACAGTGTATAAATTCACTAAAAAAATTTATATTGGGCAATTAGTAAATGATATTGGATTACGATAATTTTTAATGTTATGTTATTCATTTAGCTATTTCAGTGCCTCTAATAGATCGGCACTCCAGGCCTAACCTAATTTATTCATACGTTAGGACCGGCCTTTTTAAGCAGAAAGACCATCTAGTTATATACATATTATAAATTAATTTTATATACACAAGATGAATAGTTTTTTAAATTTTGTTTTAGATTTAGAATAATGTTATATTATACTTTTGAGATAACACTTGATCTTCTTATTTTTTAAGTTTTTTTAGTTATTGTTTTTATAAATGCTCAATTTGACTAAAAATAATTCTACGCAACTTTTTCAAAATTTGAAATCATCGGAATTGGCAAATGGTAAATTTTCTGAAGGGATTTAGATATCCAATATGATAATAGAAAGTAATTGAAGGGACTTTTTATGACAGCCAATTTCAGAATGTAAACAAAAAGATGTGTACAGTCGAGCTCAGTAAATAGTTTGAAAGTAATCAGTTAACAATTTTAAATATTTAGTTATTTCTTTATTTAATAATGTGACTTTATTTAAAAATAGTCTATTTGTGATATTGCTGTTAATTTTCCTTAAAAAAAAGGTTTGTATCAATGAAAGCTATGTACCTTTATAGAAAAAAAATCTATAAAATTTAAGTAAATGTAAAAGCTTTTTTCAATATATTTAATAAACTAATTTTATTGTAATGAATAGATAATATAACTATTATTTATTAGTCAGCAAATTTGCACCTTACTAAAAATAGGCCAATCAATAATGTCTTGCTAGTATGTAATACCTAATCACATATTTTCTATAGGTAGATTAGTTACAGCCGGCGTCATTTTCAGTGTGTCTGGTTTAGAAAACTAAAAAAAGTCGTTTAAAGGTCAACCTTACATATTAATTATATTAGACTTTGATAGAATAATAATTAATTGTATTTAATTTAACTCACATATTTTAAATTAAATTCATTTCTAAAATTTTAACTAATTAAAATAAATATTCGATATTTATGACAAATCGATTGTTTGATCTTTGTTGTGGTTATTTACAAATCGACACTAGAAAAACAATTATCTGTCGATGAGCATACATATCTTAAAATCTGTTGGCCATTCCAAGTCATTAGAAAAGAGAAATATGTACACAAAAAATAAATAAAAATGTATTCTTAGTTTATTTGTTAGGTTAGCTACTTTATTTAAAAAGATGAAAATTATTCTTAAATCATGTCAGGTTTTTCGATAAAATATCTATATATAAAAATTGTACATATTTAATTTAATTTAATTTCAAATTAATATTTACATTATAAAATCATATGGTAAATCAGTCTTTATTAATTGATTACGCATTAACTAAATCCGGATGGATGAATAATAAACCCTGAATTTATTATTATCCAGATAATGTGCATCAACCACTGTGGAATATTTTTGCTTAAATTAATAGTAAATATTATAGTTAAATTAGAACCTCTCGATATTTTCGAATTTGCTATACATATTTCTGTAATTTTCTTCTTCAGAAAATTTCGGATGTGAGAGGTCTCTGGATTGTTAATTTTTAATAAAACATTTTTTATTTTAGTTTAAAACCACTATATATTTCGTTCCTTTTTTTGAAACTTCTTCAGATAGATATGTACATTAGAAAAACAAAAACATGTGGTTTTAAACTAAAACAAAAAATGTGTTATTACAAATTAGAGACCTACTTATCAGAGATTTTCTGCTGGAGAAATTTACAGAAATATATTAAATATTATCTTTGACTAGAGCACATATTATAAGTTTATATCATGAACAAATTATATACATATGTACCTATGTATAGAACACACAATTACAACACATCAATTATGCTTAATTTTTACTGAAACAAAAAACAATCCTGAATAAGGGACCATGAAATAAGTAGCTTAAATTTTGTAACTGAAATATTTACGTCATATATTTATTGTTTTAAGTTACCAACAATATTTTTAGTTTTGGAGCAATTAAAACTTTTTAATAGCTCTCTCCATGAAACGTTAGCAATTTTCATGTCAAACTGTATATCTCGAAAGAAAAATTTGAATTTAACTTTAATTATAAATTAAGAACGTGATAATAATGTACTTGAAATATTTGGTACAAACTAGTTTATATCTAGATGGGTTCACTATTAGACGAAATTAGGCAGGTACATAGTTGTTATTGCACCAAATTTTGTTCAAATTGCATGTTTAAACTAAATGAATTATCAAATGGAAATATTGCACTTGTATGTATGTATATTTGTAATTAAACTAACTAAAATAGTCATTAAAGCTTTGAACAGTATTTTGAAATAGTAGGAGTTTTTGGACAGAATTATTGTATATTTATTGGTTTATTATATTAAGAATTTCTAAATATTGTAAAAAATTTCTCTTTAACGATACCGCTTTGATAAATTAATAGAAAAAAATTTAAAAATGACAGGGCTCGTAATAACCAAAGAATAATTACAGAGTTCTCAACTGGTCACTGCCGATTGAGGTACCACCTCAACAAAATTGCACAAGAAGCAGACAGCTATTGACGTTTCTGTCTCGAAAAAGACGTAGCCTGCAGAAGATTGCAACGGCTAGGGGTTATACACTAACCCCATTCGAGATCTGGCAGCACATACTGAACTTCATTAATAGTACCGCGTTAGAGGGTCACATATAAATGTGAATACACCACGGGATTCACAATAGATCCAACGGGTCGCACTGAAGAGTGGCTTTACAACTACACGTCCCTTATACTAGCTAAACTAAACTAAATAGGTAATTATGAAAAGGTATTGTTTTTAAAGTGGATTCTGAACTATTTGCTCCTAGTTTAAACATTGGTCAGAATGTATTCCATATAAAAATTGTTCTTGTTCAATCTCGTAATTCAGAGATTCATCCACAAAGTTGGCTTCATTAAAATTTATCAAGGTCTCCAATGTTAATAAAATCTTATAGCCCAAGACCAAAACTGAAGTTTAATGTATGTATGTTATTGATTCATTGAGAACTATCGTATGATATGCTCGTATTACATGTATTAACCTTCGGTTTTGCCCATAGGTTATAGGATATTAGCTACATTGAAGACGGGCGTATGTATGTCTTATTGGCTATAAGCTCTCCTACTAAATAGAAAGTTTCTCTATATTTATATACTTTAACATATGTAGGTATACATACGTATATAGAAAATACCCATCATAAAACGCCACTATTATTGAATGTATAATAATATGCAAAGTACAAGTGGAAGTTTTCTGAACGAAAATAAATGGTTTTTAGGCCAATCACGAAAATTCTATTCTATTGAAAATCTTATACCTAAAACTGTTTGGCATGATATTTTGCGATAAAATGACGCAGTCAAGTGACGTCACAAAATTGGTTGATACGGTAGTTTTTCCCAATTGAATGAAAACATTAATAAATTAATTTTCACGGAAAATTAATGGATTTATTAACATTTTGTTATAACACGCTTAGAGAGACACTTTGGAACAATTTTTTTTGTATAACATGTAATGTATTTAATACAATGTACGTATAAACGTAGGATTATAAATAGCGGAAGTTATAAAGCAATACAGAGTGCGTACGTTTCTATGTACAACAATTTGCACACGTGTTTAGATAATGATGATTCTATATAAATACTAACTTTCGTGAAGGTCATATAAAATTTTTTACCCGAAAAGTATTTCTTCTTCTATTTAATGAAATTTTTCCCAAGCAGCAATAGATAAACAAAATAAAATTGCAATGAATATAAAATCTTAGCCATCATAAAATATTGTCAATTATTTTTTTTTTATAAGCATGGAAAAAAATTCAGAAATAAATCGAGCTAGTTCGAGCCAGCAGCTCTAGATCTAACTGTTATGGCGCTATAATAAATTTAATATTTATAGTTGAGGACAAGGAAAATGTTATCTTTACTGGACTAAAAAGCATTTAAACTTTTTAAATTTAAAGTTTGAATTTTTTTCCGTTTATTGATTATCCATAGTGCTTAGGAGGACTTAAGAAAATTTAGAAACCTGCTTATTAATCTTTAATTTTCTTTAAATGGTTTTGATGATAGTAAAAAATAATAGTGATTTGTTTTTATAAAATTCTAACCAACTTGTAGAATGAATATTGCGATAACATTTGTTCATTTGGAATTTTCTATTAGGAGGTACATATAATATTATCTATGTCAAGATAATGAAAATCGGTTCTCTGATCAGAAAGTCGATAGTCAAAACTAAAAATTAATTAATTATGTCTAATAATTATTTTTTGTACTTTTTTAGAAAAAGTGTAGTAAAAATTTAGAATTTCTAGTTGAATGCGAACACTGTCATCTAAAATATTACAGAATAATGAATTTTCACAAAAATGTATAAAAAACGAAAAAATCAATAAAGAAGGAAAAATTGGCTACGCTGATTATAATATACCCGTATGCGCACTTGTTTATTATTTACAACTTTGTCCGTGCTATTTTGTCTGTACAATAAATTGGGTAAATTGAATACAAATGATTAAAAACTCTAAAAACTCTAGAAATGACATAAAACTGATTGCAGCGCTATAATAGTATTTCGAGGAACTTTTTAGTTTATGAATGAAATCTTGTCACAAACTCCGTACCAAAGTTATAATACCCACAAACTCCGTACCAAAGTTATAATACATCATCCGAGTATAAAAATACCTCATAATATATTTTTTTTTTCAATATTTTCTATCAATCAAGGTAGAGATCACTAATACAGTAGAATTTCAGAAACTCGAACAGAATAATTCCACCCCTATTCGAGTTTTTGAGAGTATAAAGGATTTAAGCAAAAATATTGATAAATCAACACCTATTTATTACTACAAATAAATGAAGACAACATTTATAATCTTGGTCCTTGTAAAACCAAAGAAATTTAATATGTAGAATATATATACATAACGTACAGTAAACCATGAGGTACATATATATATATATATATATAAATGATAAAATAAAAAATGAAGTAAGATAATCAATTTCAAAATATGTATTGTATTAACAAAAATGGTAAACTCGGTATCAAGTCGGTAAAAAAACAAATAAATAAAACTGTTCGAGTTTTTGAGATTTTTATATAAGTAAAATTGTGCGACTTTTTAAGGTTTCGAGTTTTCGTGGTTTGAGTTTTCGATATTCTACTATATTGAAAAAAGAGAAAAGCAGTTTGTTCCATATTTTAAATAAAAATTTAAGGGAATCATTTCCAAAAGTGGTAAAAAAATTAATAGAATTCTAATTCTGAGTGACCTCACATTCTGTAACCGATGATAAAAAACACCTCAGTAAAACACCTCACTAAAAAACTACTCAGTTAATTGTATCGATGCAAAAATTATCAATAATAATTATTATATTCTCTAACATTTTAGGAGATATTCGCTATGGTATGCCCAACGTACTTAGCACACGCTATCACTTTGGTCTTATGGGCCTGATTTATTACACAAAAGCACATTCAGCCAGAAACGGTGAGAAAGTTCTAAGATACTGGCTTGTTTACAAAATCACAAAACATATTATTATGTATATGTAGGTATTTTTTTTATATCTATGCGTAAGCTGTTTTAAAGAGGAATGAACCTAATGACTTGAGGCACGAATGATTTGGAAAACAAAAAAAGTAAACATGAACATTTTCGAGATCATATTTCTTTTTTTCTATTGTTTTTATTTATTTTACTTTTTTTTCCTTCATTGGTTTTTTGAATTCGGTTCTACTGCAATGGCGATAAAATCGTCAAAGTATCGATTACTAAACCGAAAACTAAACAAAAATATTAATATAGAAATTATTGAAGGACAATGTCAATTATTTGAGATATTATTAGCTTGATGGTGCTTGGGGGAGGGGGCACTCTATCTATCTATCTATCTATCTATCTATATATTCGCACTACATTCCAAAGTTTCCTTCTTATTGTCAATTCGACTATTATTTACCATCATAATGGCGCATTATGTTTGGGCTTTTTGCTATTCAATATTAGGCAAAACACGTAACTTAAAACGATTTATTTTTAGCGCCAAATCGTAATTAATGGTAGGACATTTTGTGCCAATAAAAATGCTTAAAAATACGATTATACATCATTATTACCACTCGAAATGATGATTTGTTTTGGCCCAATGACATTTTATGGTTTGCGTGTGCAAAATTAATTTCGTGTCAGCTGCTTTATAGGTACACTGTATAGCTAAGGGCTTAGCTATAATCGAATATATTTATTGCATACAAATAGAGTCGTTTACTAAATCGTAGCATTTAAAAGTTTTCTGCTTTTTGAAATAAAAAAAATCGCAATTAAAGCTTCATCGTTCATCTTACAATATAAAAAATTGTGGTATATTGTTGCCAATCTGATATATTAATTTATTCTTGCTCCAGGTTGTAAGGGGAATCTTCCCAAAGTAGCCATTTGGAGGTTAACTAGGGAATCATCAAAGTGTCTATACTCAAAACGGATAAGATTGCAGAAGTAATATTTGCTAATATTTTTGCCAATTACATCAAATTTCTCAAGTTTTTTTTATAAAATAATCAACTGAACAACGCTGATTACAGAACAGCTTTTATTGTTTGTGCATCGAAGAGGAATTTCATCTGTAGACACATTACAATATAATACGGCATACATTCTTGCTAGAGTGCTAAAACAATTAGCAGTAGAAGTTTTATAGCTTCAATGCGATTAATACTAGCTTTTATTATGATTCCGTCTAGCATGTGGAGTGCATTAAATAAATTTTCCATAGATTCCAATATTAGATTTAGCCGAGAGTGTTAAAACCAAGAAAGATTGCTTGTACTCAAATTTCTTCTGTCTCTCGGTCAACGTAGGTATAAATTCAAAGCTATAATACTTTTACAATTTATTCTCACTTTTTATCTGATATCTAGCATAGTCTACTAATACATACATGTACAATGTATGTACTGTACATACACTGGGGATCAAGAGTATTCGTAAAAATCCCCTTTAGATATAATGTAATTTTAAGGAATACTCTTGATGCCCAGTGTAGGTAGTTAAAAAAAAACATGTCACTTGTATTAAAACATTATCACTCATCACTCACTCACTTCATGTTCATGGAATAGACCAGTGGTCGTCAAACCAATATGGCGTCTGAGTAAAAAAAAAATACAGAAACATTTTATTTATTTATTTGTGCATT
>JANSTT010014075.1:0-22543 GCA_026745375.1 Platyura marginata | reverse complement strand
AGAATAGTTCGATATTTATTAACGCGTAAAGTCTTAACTTTTTTTTAGCGTTCCAAATTACCTGCTTTTACCTTATAAGGAAATAAGGAAGCGAGTATTAATTAATCACTATGTACTCTAAGTAAGTTGAAGAATATAATAAATTGTTAAATATCAGCAAAATCACTGTGCTCCTTTCTATGTTGGAATAAAATAAGAATCGTTAAAATATACTTATTGAACATTTAAATTTATTGTTTGCATTTAGTAATTGAAACCATCTTTTAATTACGAGAAAAGGTGTTCCACCAACTTTTTCCATTAGACAAATTGCAGCCTTCTCAATTTTTTTTTTTTATTGATTCTAATAAAAAAATTATAACAGAAAACCGTATTTACTTATGTATTCGGATTTCGATTCAGTTCAAATTGAAAATGTTATTCGATTATGTTTTCAACTCCAAAAGCCCCAGAAATGTAATTGAATCGAAACCAATGAATAATTAAAAGGCGGACGTTTGTCAAACAGTAAATAAAACTCTTTTTAAATTCACAGAAAATTAATCCTGAAATAACTTGAATTTCAAGAAGTTCCCTGATACTCTTTAAAAATGTATCATCTGAATAAAATACTTAGGCAAGTATAGTACTTAGGTATTCAATTGATTTTACGTTACTATTTGGACAATAATTTAAATTTAATTATTTATTATTTATTTAATAATTTTTTTAATTTTATCATTAATACTAGCGGAGTCAAACAAAGGCATAGCAGAAAATTCAAATGTTTGATTCTACCTGGTGCAATGATGCACGTACATATACTATGTACAAATAAATATGCACCACGACGAAACGATTTACGTCATCATACGATCATCATATATAAACACAAAGATTATTTCCTGAAACATATTTCATTCTTTATTTGCACTAGGCAAAACTGCACTTCCGTCGCATTACGAATACCAAAACTATTGGGTACAATTTATTCATATAAAATTTGTGTTGACCATGATCATAGGTATTGATTATTTTTGTGCCTCAATACATACGCTCTAAACTAATACCTACATTCCATATTAAAATGTATGATGCCACTTTATTTGAAAATTACGCTCACGCCTATTTTAATGATTCAGTATTCGCAAACGAAAGATAGCAATAAAACCAGCACAAAAAAAAAAAAAAATTACAAACAGGAAATTTATCGAATAAACACCAATAATATGTGATGTAGTGTAGTGTAGTTAACACATCATACAATAAACAATACTACAATAAAATTATAGAGCAGCAAAGAGAGGAAGAAAAAAAAACAATTTTGCACAAACAAAAATTAGCCAATGCTGGTGTGTAAATTGAGCGTTACATATCACTTTAAATTTGAGTCGAGGCATCATGAAATTGAATATTCACAATTGCCGACCAAGGTTGTCACTTACTCAAAAAAAAAAAAAAACATTAATAATTCACATATCGTAAGAAGAAGCATCAATAAAATTTAAAAAACATTTTTTTTCCATTGATAAATGTACACAAATAATATTTTAATAAAACTTTATGACGAGGGGAGGAAGAAGTCACACACACACACACACACACATCCATACATGTTTGTAACACACACATATAGAATAAACCCAGAATAATGCACAAAAATCACTGTTCAAATGTCCATCGTGTTTCACTCTTGGATTTGTTTGGCTACTCGTAGTACGTACGCACTGTGAAAAAGTGAAATCAAACTATACCGGAGACAATGACTAACAAAAGTGGAATACAATTTTGCAATTTTCATTATTCAAATTAAATCAATTGTCAATGATTATTATTATTATTGTTTTGCGGGGCTTTATATTCACTAACAAAACGCGAACGCGACCAACATTTCAATGATACTAATTTCCCGCAACTACTATTATGATGCCGAATATTCAATGGACACCTATTCTATTTGTGCGATGCGGATGATCAAAAATAATGTTTTACTTTACGAAAAAATAAATTCTCCTCCTAAATGAAAAAAAAACATACATACAAACACACACAAATATCCACCCGCATACATACATACATATTAATTGTAAAGAATAATAATGACAGTTTAAAACTGTCAAGAAATGTATATGACAGTGTATGGGTAATATTGTAAATATGTTGTGTTATGTGAATGATCTAAAAATAGTCAATTAAATAATTGTTATCACTTACATTGAATATGTTCTTATGTATGGTACATGTGTAGTGAGTACATACTAACATTATAATTATAATGTGTACATTACAAGTACTTTACCTCTATTTCTTTCTTTCTCTCTCTCTCTCTCTCTCTCTCTTTCTCCATTTGAAAAAACACAAATGACGACAATATTATAGACCACGCCAAACAATAATTACCATTCATATGCATATTAGTCATAACATAATATTCATACGTCATGTGATTGAACAATATAAGACGTTTTGACTTGAAGTAACATACATTACTTGTACCTAAATAATTACATATAATAATAATATTCTAGTGATTTTTCTTATTTATATTTTTAGCAACAATTAAGTAAGAACATACTTAGTATATGTAACGTAATTTTATTTGATATTACAGTATTTTGTTCGATATTTTTTGATAAATGACATTGTGACTTGTGCATCGAAATTGTTGTATTGTTTTTTAATTGTTTATTTTTTATCTAAAACTTATTTGTATGAAATTTAATAATGATAGGTGATAGTTTGTAATTTTATTCCTATTTTTATTTTTATAATCTACTTACAGACTTTTAGACTTATAGACATTTCTTTTTTTCTTATACTTTTCTTTATTTTTATTTTAAATGTTAGTGTTTTTGAGTATTAATTGTTGTTTATTTTTTTAATTAACTTACGTTTAGTGTCACAGTAGATTTTATTTAACCGATTTTTTAAAAAGTTTTTAACATTAATTTAAGAAAAATGATAGTAGAAAATCTGCATCTCAAAAATTCTTACATACAGTTAACATACAGTTAACACAGATTCCAATATGAGAGCGCCCCTTTCTGACATAACTGCGTTAAGTTAACGGAGGATGCGGAGCATGCCTTTGTTCACTGTTCGCGTTTCTCGGAAAAAAGAAACCGGGTACAGGAAAAAATAGGCCAATTCCTGACACCAGAGAACATTGTTAACCACATGCTTATTGACTATGTAGCATTAGTCATCCGGGAACTCAGGCGCTTTGAAAGCGTAAGAAGAGAAGAGGAGAGAAACAATGGAATAGAGAGACAGTAACAAGATGAAAGAGCAATTACTGTAACCTGCGCCGTGAGGAAATGCCTAACGGCGATACCATGGGAAGCACAGGAAGGAGATGGTAGGTGGTTTTAGTGAGTAGGAATTTCACACGGCGGCCATGGCCATGCCGTGAAAGATTTTCACCTACCTATAAAAAAAAACAATATTTTTAAAGGTTTTTTTTCTCTATATTTTTTATATGGATATTACCAAAAAAATTATAAAAATCAATTTTTTAAAAATGTATTCGGAAGCAACGAAAAATTAAAAAAAATAATTTATGCACCAAATTAGCGCAACTTTAATATTCGGACAAAGGAAATGTTACAGGTTTTAAAACATTTTCCTTAAATGTTCACAGGTATTTTAGTACATTGTTGTATAACACTGCATTAAGTCATCTGGGCGTGGAACTGACCGAATTCTGGGTGTATTCGGAAGTGATTGCATTAACTTTCTGACAATAAAATTTCTTTGAGTTGGGTTAAATTTGAAATCTAATGTTTTCGAACTCTAGCATCCAATTCCTGCCAACAATTTTCAATTACATTTATACTCGTATCAGGAGATTGTGATGGGGTTTCAAGAACCTTGGGACATTTATACAACAAGAATTGCCAGTAAGAAGCGCTCGTGTCTGACATGAGTACGTACGTTAATGATGGATAATTTTTTATTGGAAGTAAGAGAACAAAAAAAGGGTTAGCATAATAGGTGACTTGACATAAAATAGACTTTAAATTAAGTAAGTACAAAAAAAAAACTTAAAATTACTTAAAGATTTCTTAAACTATAATTAACAGTACAGTAGAGCTGCAGACAAAAATTTATTCTTGAGATTAAGTATTATATTTTTTAACGATCCTAGTAGATGGATGAAGTTTCGAATTATCAACAGTACCTAACCTGTCAAATAATTATGAATCATCACAAAGATGTTCCAAGAATTATTTATATACATAAATTAAATTATATTAAATCGATCAAAACTAGAAGAATAAATATGAATTGCTATGTACATATGTATGTATATACTTAAGGTAAGTAAGTACCATAATGTACCACGTTAAGATACTTTTATTGTAAATAATACCTGCAACAGTGTACAAGTGTACTGTACATATATTTGTAACTATTTATCGATCAGTTACCTCTTTCTAAAATGTTACCTGGTTACATTAAGTACCTAAGCAAATATTTCACACACATTCATATTGCATGAACAGGGAACAACATGTTAAATCATGTTTCAAGCATTAGAGTTTTGCTGTATTTTTTTTTTTTTATTTTTAAATGTGATGTTTCGAGTCAGTAAGGCTAACGTTTCAAACAGTTTGTACGCGAAACGTAAATTTTTTTTTTATTGACTTGACTTACTTATAATTTGTATTGATTTGGCTATATATATAAAGTACAAATATGTACGAGCAATAAATAAGTCTAGTCATATTGCGATAAAGTATTTTTAGTACCTTGAGCCTTGACCCAGACTAAATAAATTATTATTCGTAGGTGACACAAATTTTCTACATAGAAATGTGACACTTCTGCTTTTAGCTGGTTCCACTCTTAACTTGTCTGTGATTTGTCCTGCCAGTTCGATCCCTACCTCTGTCCTCATTCAAAACACTATCTTCGTTATGTTAACATTGTGTACAATGGACTAGAAAGAGGGCGAAAAACGGACCTACTGCGAAACCATCCCTGGACAATAACATGCAAAGAAATTCATAACTTCGCATTCGCAACAAAGAGCTGACAAGCTGCTAAGGCTTTTTCACAAAAACAGTCTCAGAATTTACACTGAACTATCTACAGGCCACTACCATATTAGAGAAATCATATCCACAAAATCGGCAGAATACCTGAGCCCTCATGCCGTTTCTGTCTCGAAGAGGACGAAACGGCGGAATACATACTCTGCGACTGTTCGGCCTTGGGGGACATAAGAGACTTTGACACCTAGGAGGCTACATTCTGATTCCAAACGACAATCCCTCGGGGATGCTAAAATTCATTAATAGTTCCTCGCTAAACGAGAACATTTAAACATCTGAAGGGGTATCTATAATAGATCTTTTAGGTCTCAGTGGTGATGGCCCAGTAACTCCCACAACCCCACCCCCCATTACCATAACAATATGTTGACAATATCCATTCTTAAGCATCGACCAATTTACTAATTGTATCCATTCATCGATCCTAAAAAAAGGTTTCGGAATTTTTAATGAGAAAATCATTGGTGGTCACGTATTATGAAAATATTGTGGTGCCAAACCTCCGATTGGATCTGTTATGTACAGATCAGAGACTATCCGGTCTAATGTATAATGGTTCGCAATGGATTTTTGGTTGAGATCACCTGATATACACCATTTCTATGTCTAATGCATACTTTATTAGCCTGACTACTTTACTAAATGTATGCATGGAGGCTCTGTCTGTATTATTAATTAATGAACACAGTGAATGATCAATAAAGAATAATTTTCCAGAACGAAATATGAACATAGCATAAAGCTGATTACGGCGTACGATGATACATAATATGTACAATGCATTGTATGAACAAAAATATTATAAATGTTAGTTGACCCTTTAAGCCCTATTTTGGTATAGTCAAATTTACCACACGCAAGGGCGACAGATGTTGAACATGTACAGTACACAGTACTTACGATACAATTATTGGCTCAAACAATACATTTTTTATTATTTTTTTTTTTTTTTTGCCCCAATGTTTAACATTTTTGGTTTTCGTTTCAAATGGCAATTACGTGCAAAAAAAAAAAAAAAAAATCGAAAATAAATTCAGAATAATTATGTAGGTAGCCGAAGTCGAAAAGAAAGTTTAACATAATGAACTGACTGAATATTCCATGATAATCCAGTATATCACTTACATATACGATCTTTTATGCAAAAATCAGTACTTAATCGAATTTTGGTCGAGGAATTGTAACGATTGTTCCAACCCAACTACATCAAGTATATACCTCCTAACTATAGTCAAATCATAGATAGAACAACATAAAATGGATTCATACAACGTCTACTTACTCCACAAAAAAAAAAAAAAAAAAAAAAACCTCACCAACACGAATATCGTTCACACGCAATCATTTTGATTTTCTAACTTAACCTTGTAAAAAAAATATTTTCTGTTTATTATCTCTTTTTAAAGTGTTTCGTTACTTGGTTTTTTCGTTTTATTTTTTGTTTTTCATATACATATAGAGTAGGGAAACCCGGCGTGGAAAAGTTGTGTGAAAAATTAAAGAACGAAAAACACTGCGAAAAACACATTTTTGTTGTCTTGTTAAGTATATTATTATGAATTCCACCCCATATGACTAATAAAAGATGTTACGAAACAACAACAGGTGCTTTAAGAAGAATAGCTTTATAAATGTGATATTAGATGGTTGCACGAGTATAAGGAATAATATTCAACTCCATTATCACAAATATCTTTCTAGGTCACAGCGAGGGTAACAAATAATTTATAAAATATTGATTATGCTATCTGAAAGTACTTCTTTCTCTATATGTATATAATATCCAAGATGACGTAAAAGTCGGATAATTCTCTATAAGTAATTAAAAAAGGCTATATTTAATCACATATGATCCATAAAAAACCATTAAAACTCCTTTGAATGTCTGAAGAAAAAAAACCATTCTAAAATGCTAATTCGGTGGACAATTTTTGCGGGTAGTGACGACAACTCATGAAAATTAATGCTCCAATAGTTAAATAAGTTCATTGTTAGAACAATAGCAATCTTTGAATACCTGGCTTGGTTACAAAAAAAATTATCGAAACTATAACGTCCACACTAAGGTTTCCAATCCCGGAACATTTTTCCAGAACCGGGATTAAGGTGCTGAGAATTTACAATCCCGGCATCGCGGTAATCAAGAACACATTTTTAATTCAATTTATTATTAGGGATGACCAGCCAACAATAACACGGCTTTATGTGTGTTTCGTAGGGGATATACGGGGTAAAAATCTATAAATTTCTTCAAAATTATTAAAGAAAAACATAATTTTTGCTTTTTACATAATCTCCATAGAAGTAGAAGGCACACCTACTCTACAAATAACAAAAGAATAGTAAAAGAAAGAAAAATATATTTGTTGTTTTCTTTTACTATTCTTTCGTATGTAGTTGTACGATTAGATAAGTATACGTAACTCAATCGTATCGCCCAAATGTTGTAGGTAACACTAAAACATATTCATGACTCTTAAGCATTTTTTTTTCATATAAACTAGTTTCTCGCCTTTATTTTACATTTTAGCGAACAATTTTATAAAAGAAAGTTGTAGATCTGAAAAAGCTACATTAAAATGATTCATACAACTTATTAATAGGGTAAACCATTACTAAGATATCTGTCTTTTTCCGAGGTTATCCCTTGAGTTTTTAAAATTTTGGTTCGCTCGATGTCAAATATCTTGGTCCAGATCTATGTTGTGGCCATCTCTTGTTTTATTATTAGCAATTGTGATAATAATAAAAAAAATTACCGGTATCGTAATCTCGGGTTTGTACAAATCTCGGCACCGGGTTTACGGTTCTAGGAAAGTCTGGGATTTCGGGATTGGAAGCCTTAGTCTACATCATGGCTACACACACAATCTCTGAACATTTTTAGAGTCAGTGGCATTAAGACGATACTCTAAAAACTAAAAAAAAACTGCTATACTACAGAAATGACAACCTTTTAGGATTGGTGACATTATCCCGAAAATCAATGAAAAAGGCGGCCCAAGATGTCTTTACGTCATTTACCCAATATGACTGGTTATTCGCAGAGCTCCTTATAAAATCTACAGATATTAGAGATCAATTATCATCGCCCATCTTTTCTTAGGATGTAAAGTTCATAGAGAAAGTGATAAAGTCATATCTGAGTTCCTTCAACAGTGGCCTTTGGCGGCCTGTCTGTTTAACGGTGTCCCATAGCTTCGAAAAACGTTATATAACTAGTAACGGATGACTTGGCTTATCCGCAATCGTAATTTAACCCAATTCCCTTGAGCATTGGTTCAATTACATTATGTATCTGATTAATATTCTATTATTTGTAGCCTTACAATTGTCTTATCAACAAATTAATATTTTTACACAGCAGGATACGTACTTATCATTAAAGAATAAATTACAAGAATTAAAAAGATACGTATCAGGTGATAAAAATAACTCCTCCTTTCCTTTTCTTGTGCATTAAGTAATTTTTGCTGGCTTAACTTACACATTGAATTTGATAATACGAAGTGATGATGAGTAACAAAAGTGACTGATTTTGATTTTTTTTTTTTGTATCAGTTTGGTTGGTTTGTAAATTATGTTATCATATTTTTCATATTTAAGTATGTGTTGGCAAATTAATTTATGGAAAAACAAGTTGCCCATATAGCAATTTCTGTTTGTTTTTTGGCAAAATGATAATTTTATCAGTAAAGATTGTATGGCTATGATAAGAACTTGATAAAGTACCCTAAAATGTGGTATTAACGTATTTAATTTAAAAATTATTTAAAATGCAAAAAAAAAATTATTTTTTTTTTTAAATAACAATATAAAGCAAAATACTTACGCTGTTTGTCTATTCATGTCGCGTTCTCGCGATTGTCTGCTGTCGCGAGCCTGCATTCCAAATACTCAGTATATAATAGTAGATCCGCCAGTTTATCGGCTCCTAAACACACTATGATGTTTGTTTTATATTCAGAGCCATAATTTTGAATTAAAAATTAAAATTAAAAAAAAAATCGATAGTATTGGACCAATAAGTTTTTTTTTTTGCTTTAATGTGTGTAAGTATTTCGTATACTTTTAGTAGCACACCACTTTTTTTTATTTTTAAAACACTAAAAAAAAAATATACACTTTTTTTTTAAATAATGCAATTAAAAAATCAATTAATTAATAATGTGGAAACATTTTTTTCCCAAAGTGACGCCCGATAATTGTTAAAATTGTTCAGTCGATTGAAATGTTTTTGAAAACCCAAAAAAAAAAAAGTTCTTTGGAAAATAATAATCGAATACTTATTTTAAAATTTTGTATATGACATCAAAAACAATGTAACAATTTGTGACAATTAAATCGCTATTTTTAATGAAGCCTTCTTTTTTATTATCGACATTCTTTAAGACTGGGTCGTCTAGTCGTTAGTATCTCAGAAATGTTTATCGGTTCTGGTTCATCAAATATAATTTGAATGTATGCGGTTTTGTTTGATTTTTATTGTACCGTCCTTGACAATTTTATTGAAATTATACCGAATATCACCCTTAAGGAATATTTTCGGTTTGTGATCTCTCGTCGTTTATTACTCCTTATAGCTATCATTACTGAATCTTCCCGTATAACAGGTGGAATAACTTAAATCCAAAAATGTCAACTCAGGAACAAAATATCCAAATGACTGAGGGATGGCGCTGATTTTGAAATAAATATTCTATGTGAAAGCAGATTATATAAATTTTAATCTACAATTTACTTGTATTTACATCTAGAGATATGAAAGGATTTTAAGGAAGATATTTGTGTCGCTACGTATCCTTGTAATCTAACAAATAGTGAAACTGATCAATATGGAGTAACAAAGAATTCCTTTTCTTTGAGACACTGTCATGACTGTCCCAATCAATTTCTGTATTGTTATACGTTGTATAGTAATTGCAATTTATGCAACAAGGAATGTAGAAAACCACCCCACTCACCTGTGTCACGGTGTGTTCTTCTCTCTTCCATAATTTATTATCAAATACTTATATGGATTATTTATGAAATTCCATTAATTACAAAGAAATGTTAATTTTTCTATTCCAAATAACATATTCGTAATTTTTTTTTCACATTCCTATCCAATTGAGCATAGATTTCCGTATCGATTTGGCCAACAATGAAAATGTGTACTTTACATAAGTGACGTCACTACTTTGAAAATACCCCACCCCCCGAAAGTGCATCGGTACCCATTGTTTCTAATTGAAAGAAAAATTCAATAAAATTTGAAAATCATAAAAATTGTACACATTATAGGTGTGTGGAAACAATGAACTCAAGTAAACTCGGTATTTCCGGGTAAAAACCTCTAAAAACCCACGACAGCTGTGTAGAGAATACAGAAAAGTAAAAAAAAAAAAAAAGAAAAAAAGTGGAAAATAAGGTAAGCAAAAGCAAGGTGGTGGCCGCCTGGCTGTCAACAATTATTACGCTCTTTGTGTTGCATCTATGAACAGAGACGGAAAATTTAAAAAAAAAATGTTTCCACAATTATCAAATTGAAGTGGTATATCCATAAATTAACCTTTTTTTTTGTTTTTTATGTGTTGTAGTTTTAGGTAATTTAAGTTGTGGGTTTTCTTGACGAAAAACAACGCCGTGTATCAAGTAAATGAACTGAATCCAAAATGATCGTCCATCGGGCGACTGGTTCCACTGTCTTTGCCACTGCTGCTACGGCTGTTTGCCAAATTGCTGATTATTTGTGTGAATAAATTTTTATTTATAAAGCACAACATGTCAACATTCAAACGGAAACGACACAAGATCTTACGCTTTCAAACTTTTTCGAATGCGATTCTATCAATTCTGTCTTTTATATGGCACTTCTAGCAAAATTGCCGGTTTTTCAGTTTATTTTTCCACATTTTTTTTTATTTGTTTCAGTTTTAAATTGTGGCCATATTGTGATTGCACCACCATCAGCCATCACAGCCATATCGGAGAAAGACAAAAAAAAACAGCGAAATTTTTTTTTTTTTAATTAAATTAAAAATTATAAACTCTCAAATACACCAAATACACCACGAAAACGGCTCCGTGATCTACGGCGGCTAAGTAAATTCTTTATTTTGTCTTTTTCACTCCTCCTTCATAAAAATTATTTTGTACACGACACCATCGTTTTCTCACTTAGGTACTTCGAGGAATTGGAATTGGAAAAAAATTATTTTCTTTCCAGTAACTTTTTTTTTTCATGCGTCAATTCCACTACCCGGAAACATCACTTTGTATATGAATCAATTGGCGTACTCCATATTTGTGTCGAAATTGAAACTCAATACAATGGGGCCAGCGTTTTGTTTTAAAACACAAGAAAAAGACACTAAACAAAAAAAAGGCACCCGCCGACCTCTTGAGCAAGACACGTTCGGCCCAACTTTGTTCCGCAAAGAATTTTTTTTTTTGACAAGTCGAACACTACTCTGGCTCTGTGTGGTAAAAAGCTCTTCAAGGCTAATTATTTTTTTTTCTCTTCTTTTATCACTGGCACTTTATGATGAATGAATAGTTTATGACGGTAATCTTTATTGTCCCATATGATTCACACAAGATGCAGGTGTTTTTTAATTCAAGCAAATGATTTTATTTGCTGAATTAATGGGGGAATTAGTGAAAAATACGGCCCAACAAATCGAATGCAATCTAACTAAAATGGCTACTTGATACACTACGTTCGTCATGTTCAATTCGATGGTGGATATGTGTTGAGATTTATTGCAGCCAAAAAGCTTAGCCGAATTCAATTGATTTTTTTTTTATCGAAAAATAGAAGCCGCCGCCATTTCCAATTAATTTAATTCCATTATATTTCACATAAATGTATTCAGAAAACAATAAAAATATTACTTAATCTAGAATTGATTTTTATAATTTTAATTATTATTATTAAATATAAATAAATCAAACACCCCAAAAGAATAAATACGAAAAACACGACTATATTTTATATATATACAACTCAGCTCAACACATTAGAGTGCGTTCAATTCATACAGAAATGACAAGATTAAAATTTTTGAATCATAATCAATTTCAACTACTTTTTGCTATATTTTATAAATTATTTTATAATTTTTAACGATCAATTAAATTATATATAATTAATATTAACAAATTTTACAGAATAAAAAGGCGTGACAACATATTTGGCTGCGTACATTATTCTCTAACAGCTGTCATGTAGTGACGTCCACGCGAGCTTTTGCTGTTGCTGTGGTTACGAGAAAAATGCATTTTAAATTAGTTTTTGACCTAAACATAAAATCCCCAACAAACACTTTTCTTTTGTTTATTTTCTATTATTTGAAATTTTAATTTTCTAAATATTTACCAACAATGGATGAAAATGAATTGGGAATTGTGCTTCATATAGCAGAAGGTGAGTCTTTTACAATTAATGGTCACGCTCCCAATGCATCTCTCCAACAAGTTGAATTATTTTTATCGACTCCCACTTGTTACATTATAGCCCTCTAATATATCCCTATTTTTCCATATCTTTGGGTATTTTGTTTCTCTATCCTATGGAACAAATACAAATACATGAATGTCTTGCTGAATGTCAGTGATGTAGATTTGTTTTGAAATAATTTTCTTGTTCAAATTTAGCTACTGGAATGAATCACCAAAATGATCGAATCGTCATAACGGCTAATCTCGGAGGACACATAATGGAAACGGAGACAATATTGGCACGCAGCACCACCGTATTCGATAACAATTTGGTTTGGGAAACTGATAAGAAATCAATTAAGAGGTAAGAAAGAGTGGAAACTGGTGATGGATAAAATCTTTCAAATGCCAAAATTCTCATTTGTAGAATGAAAACAGAAAATTTGCCAATCAAATTAGAATGTTACTCAGTATCTGAGATTGGTGCCCGAGAATTAATTGGTTTTGTTATTATACCAATTAGAGGACTTCCCATTGCAAATGGAAATAAGATGACAAAGGTAAAAAAAAAAAATTCTGAAGAAAACTCTGGCTGTACGGATTTCTTTCTAGATAACTCCGCGATGGCAAAAATTACTGGGTCTCTCAGTAGCATGGAAAAGCCAGAAACCCGAAATTTTGATGTGCATCACAATAACTCAATCGTCCAATATTAGGAGTATTGTCTTTATGGTAAGAACAAATCTTCTGATCCCAAAGATGTTTGTGTTGTAGCCAAATTTGTTAATTTCACAGAGAGACACGCAAAATATGAAATCAATTTCAACGAACAACATGCTCTACTCCCAGCACAATATGTTCATAAAGCATTATGATGAGGATGATCGAAAATATATTCAAATTGGGGACTTGGATGATGACGTGAACATTTTTATTGTAACAATTACCCTAAAGGCGGTAAAATATTTTAAATTTGTAAGAACAGGTGTTTAGTGTAGGGGAATATGGGTGCAGCGCGTGCACGTCAGCCTTTATCTAAATCCTTTAATTATTTATGTCCCTTCCTCGCTTCAACTATCGCCACACCAATAAAATGGAGGCTGACTAACGTTTTCAATCAATTTGTGAAGATTTCAAGTGATTTGTATAGAATTTCACAATGTATTTCCATACGTTTACTATGGAACGCCTAAAAATGGCTTTAATTGCGAACAAAAAATTAAATAATTTCAGAACATCTCCAGCATTATCTATTCTTTGGGAAACATTTGAACGAAGAGTTGCGCTTCGCTCATTATTCTGACACAGTATAGTATAATCCTTAAAATAATTCAGATCCCTCCATACAGATAGACGAAGACACCTTCGGTAAGGCGTTCCATTTGCAATATGCACTCTTTGGTAATATGTCAGAAAATCGTTTTCTCTTGCATTACGATGACGAAACATTTCGAATACAGGAACGCATAACAATTCACTTTAGATCATCGCTTCGAATGCTTCGTGAATATTTTGAACGAATCTTCTACATTCCAATTGACATTTACTGTGATAATGTCCTGATTGGTAAGTAAACTGGCCGGAAATATATGGATTTGGTTGATGATTAAAATTATTTTTCAGGCAGTTCGAAAATAAGTCTAATTGGATCGTTTCCACCGACAACAGACTTAGCAACGTTTTTGGCTGCAAATTCACATAATGACAACGCTTACTTTATAGAGAATCACAGTCCAATCAGCCAATGCAATGAGATATTGCTCAAGACATCAACTCCATCGATCGAATACGATTTTTCGCTAAAATATTGTTCAACTGATGAAACAGACGACAAGTGTTCCGTCGATGAGAATACAGCCACAAATACATCTCGATCGGAATGGATCGATCCGAATGGAGGTGGTGATTGTTTAAGTACAGACAATAATTCACTATCGTTGGAGTGTCCAATTTTGTTACAAGATCAACAACTACCGATCGATGATCGGCAACCGATCGATACCGATCAACAAACAATATTGGACACTACCAATGTTCTGTACACTGATAAATTAGACATTGAAAATTTGCCAAAGATGGCCGCTGATCCTGAAGTAGTAAGTCCGAAAGAGGTCCCGAAAATATTTCGCTACAAATTACATCTACAAACAATTGAGTTTACTACGAAACCACTTCAAGCAATATGGCAAATAAGGTAAGGAGATCCAGGTAAACTAATCTGTGTTTGTCCTCACCGTTTATTTGTCTCAACACAGCTTACATCATCCAAAAGCCTATACGCCATTGTCATTGATTAACATTAATATAAAGGAGATGACCAATAATTTCTTAGCATTGGAAAATGTCGAAATTTGTTTGTACTTTTCGTCGGAATTGGAAAATATTCGGGAAATTATTGGATCCGAACTGTGTGTGCTGAATATGAAAGGTCCAAAAGGTGCATTTGCAACAGCCGCATTGGATAATGAAACTTTGCTGAGACAGGTGAGTGCACTGTGATTTTTGTGGTTAAATTTATCCTCATTATCCGGATGTCACACAGAGATTTTCTAATTTAAAATCATTTTAATCAAACCATACAGAATACAAAATCGGGAATCATCCTAATGAAAAATGAATCCGGAACAAAAACAGCAATGATTCATGCGGCCGTTCATCTAGATGACATTGGCATCAGTTTCAATTGTCAGGAGAAAAAATTCCGAAAAGTTCCAATTGCACCCACCAAACCATACCTGGACGAAGAGTTGGTATACAAAATTATCGAAGAATTAGAAGATTGGAAAGCAAAGCAACAGGATGTGTTTTTAGTCGAATTAAAACAGCGAGAAATTAAACATTTAGCGAATTTATCGCGTGAATGGCAACGACAGCGCGAAGAATACGAACAGAAATTGCACTATAAACTGGAGCAGTGTAATTGGTTGACAACCGCTTTGGAGGAAGCTCAGAAAGTTTTGAATGTAACATTTTTTTTTGGATGATCTCAAATTTAGCCAAAAATCTAATTTCAATGATCTATGTAGGACAGAACCGTTACCGATCTGGATCGTAAGCGTATTTATGCTCAGGCAAAGGCAGATTTGGAGCAAATTTATTCGGCAAAATTGATCGCACTGCATGAACGTGTTCGACGCTTCGAAGAGGACAGTGATCGTCAGCTTAAAGTGGCCGAACTAAAATTGAAAGAAGTCGAACTGACACGATCCAGTGTAGAGGGCGAAAATCTTAAGCTGAAACAATGCATTATGGGCTTAGAAGAGACGACGATACCGAAGGAACGACTAACGGACATCATTAGTGATTTAGTAAGTTTTTTTCTTTTCTTCTTTGAGACAATTTATCTCATGAAGAATTGATGAATCGTCATGAAATTATCTCATACAGAAATCAATTCTAGTAGAGAAATTTATACCATTTTTCCTTCTTCTACCACAACATTCATTCTCATTTTTAGGAGGCCCGAAATGATCGCGTTCAAAAATCGAAAATATTCTACAAAGAGCAATGGGCAAAAATGATGCGAGAATTCAACAAAAGAAATGTGGACCCAATACAATATGGCGAATGTATGGACATGGACAATAATAGAAAGTAAAGAGAATTTTTTTTTTTTCAAAAATCAATTTTCATTTAATTTGGTTTTTTTTTCTTTCTAGTGTTTGTGATTTTTTGAGTAACGAGAGAAAAACTCTATTGGCCGATCGAAAAGAATTGGAAAAATTAAAATCAAATTTATTGAATTGTTAAAGATTGAGTGAATATATTTTTTGATTTATTTTAGTTAATAGTTTTTTTATTTATTTATATTTTAATTTAATTATTTAGAGATGAATCTGCTGACAAAATTGGTTTTTTTTTGTGTCTAATGAAAACGATAGTCGCTTAGGCGTAAATTAAATATTGTTTCTTTCTTTAGACTTTAGACGCTTCCACTACAAGAATTCACCAAATGTCAAAGCCCGCCATTGTTTTAAGTTTAGAGGCGTATTCGAGCGCAGTTCAGCAGGCATATTCATGTTTTCGACGATGCAATTGAGTAGACGCAAAAAACGATAAACGACCCCAAATACGAATTGTATCGTTTTTTTAAGTTCTCAGAGATCTTTGTGGACGCAGAAAGAGAGAGAAAATGAGAATTTAAGTGGAAAATTGACCAACGTTTAATTTTGGTCCATTTTTCGGTCACTCAACAGCACACTGGGAGTTTACTAACTTTGTGTACAGTAAAGTAAGGCAAGTCCTCAAGAAGGGAAGTTGAATTTCAAATTATTTTAAAATAAAAGTTGCCGGAAGGTATCATTTTTGTAAAGTGTAATTTAATTTATCTTCTGAATGAAGTAGCCGAAATTTTGGAAAATATTTTCCTATTTGATGAACTGAAATAATTTAGGGCAGAGCAGTAAACCTAAGGTTCCTTAGGTATGGATCGCTTCTAAATTCACTGAATTAAAATTGTTGTTGATTTTAGGGGAGACAAATACAAACCCGAACCCTTTTGGATTATAGAGAATTGTCGAACAAACTGGTATTTTCCATACTATGGATTATAAGAAGGCGTAGGTCGGAATTGGTGAACAACAAATAGAATAATTCTAGGGACACAGAATAACAGACGGATTCTTAAGGGTATAATAAATTTTGCTAATTTACTAAAAGGGTGGGAGATGAAACGATTAGCTGTAGCACATTTTTTAGAAATGTCAGATATTTTTAAAAAAAAAACCAGTAAAGAAGGAATAATTGGAATCTTCAATTTTTTATTCTTTAACATTTTTTCCGTAATCCAAATATTTTTCGAGTAAATGATTAAAAACCCTAGAAATTACATAAAATTGATTGCAGCGCCATAACGGTAGGTCGTGGAATATTTTTGTCTATTAAAGGAATCTTCATTTTTTTATTCTCTATTATTTTTGGCTTAATCATTTTTTCCGTAATCCAAATATTTTTCGAGTAAATGATTAAAAACCCTAGAAATTACATAAAATTGATTGCAGCGCTATAACGGTAGGTCGTGGAACTTTTTGGTTTATGAATGAAATTTTCATATTTATATTCTTATCTTTTGAGTAAATGAATGGTTTATATCAAAATTAGGTGCAAAACTGTCCGATACTTAATAAAACGAATCAAATTTATTGGTTAAGAAAAACTTGTCTCTCTACTATCTCACTCACACCAATGAAATGGAAATACATCAGAGATTTTTTTTTAAAAAAACCTTCATTTTAGTTTAAACCACAGCTATTTTTATTTTTTTTTTGAAATTGTACAGAAATAGAATTGTTCGTTATAAACTACCAATAAATGTTTAAAAATATAGTTTTGTTTTTTCCTTGTTGTTGTTGTTGTTGTTGTTTGTTGTTGTTTTATTTTTAATAAAGCATAAATTCAGATATATTGAATTAAATATTTTTCCATTGTATGGCAATAAAAATTGTTTTTTTTTTTAAATATTTATTTTCAAAAACGAAGCAATATAAGAGAGTGTCTTCTCTAAAATTGTTTTTTCTTTTTAGTTTTTTTTTGCAAATATCACGGCCCGTTTCCTTTGAGGTAGAATCGACAAGCTTAATTTTTTTTTTTTTTTAATTATAAATTTTTGAATAAATTTTTTAATTTTTCATATTTTATGTGTGTGTGGACTACAATGGATTTTTTAGTTTAGTTTTTTTGTTTTGTTATTTAAAGACCCGCGCGTTGTATCCAATAATTAATAAATTTTTCTTTTTCTTTATTATTTGGTCATTAAAAAATATCAAAATAAACCTTATTTACATTTAATAAGACTTAATATTTTGGAATATGTTACGCAATAAATTTAATTTTTAATTTTTTGTTTTTTTTTTTTTTTGTTTTATCATTAAGACACCGTTTTTATAGTGAACATTTTACATTTTATATAATATGTAGTACATTTGTTTATTGTTGTTACACAATAAGCTTTATTTCCAATTAGAAATTTATTATATAATAAATATTTATATGTGTATGTATGTTGTATATATATGCGGATATAATTTGGGGAGGGGGAGGGGTTTTGGGCGAAACAATGAGAACGCCTTTTCGTTTTCTTTTAATTAACTTTCATAATTTTTTGTTTAAATATCAAAGTGCGTTTTTAATTAATTAATTCATTATTTATATTTAGTAGCGTTTCGTAACATCAAGTAACCACACCGTACATGTTCATAAATTTCATATTAAATTCAACATTATCACAACAATCAATCGAAGTTTTTGCTGAATTTTTTTTTTGTACAATCAACCATTTTAGGATTATTATATGATATGGCAACACTGAATTGATAATTTATTAATTACATAAAATACTTACTATATATGTAATGTTGCTCTATGACACCGATTATTACCGCGTTTATTATAAATTTGTGTATTTATGTAATTTAATTATTATTCGGATGAGTTCCATTTATGTTCTTAATTTTAATTTTTAGGGCTCTTTTGACTTACGCGTGAATTTGAACGTTCCAAAAAAAAACCACCATTTTGTTTTGTCAAACACCACAAAGCTTTCCACCATCATAATTTTGTTTCGTCAATTATGGTATTTATGGTACCACGTGGCATCTTCTCACCTATAGAATTTTTCAAATCTGCCTTTTTTTGTTATTTCATAGCGAATATAAATTTACTCCAAATTTATGAATTTTCCATAGTTAAGATTAAGATTATTGACGAAAATGTTAATCTCCTACCAATTTTGTGTGTGCTGTGATGTGCTTTTGTCCAAGTTCATTGGACAAAACGATATGAAACTCTCAGTAACGTAGCGTGGGTTTTATTTTTACTTATACAAAGTACCTTTAAAATTCTTACTTTAATCCGCCTAACTCCATTAATTGTTTTAATATTATAACTAAGATAATCTTACTTCAAGTAAAATTTTAATTCCAATCTTTCTTGTCTTATAAATTATTTTCGATTTTCTAACAAAATTTTGAAAAAATCATCAAAATATGCAATTCAAAACTGGGTATTCTGCAAGAGAATTTCTCTATGGATAATTAAGCTTGCAGAATACACAGTTAGAAGTTGCACATTTTGATGATTTTCTCAATATTTTGTTAGAAAACAGGAAAAAATTTATAAGGCAAAAAAGATTGAAAATAAAATTTTACTTGAAGCAAGATTATCCTAGTTATATTATTAAAACAATTAACGAAGTTAGGCGAATTAAAGTAAGAATTTCAAAGGTACTTTGTATAGGCAAAAATAAAATCCACGCTACGTTACTGGAAACTCTTCTTCTGGTGACTCCATTTTCATTATGTTGAGTTTTGATCAGAGAAACCTACTCTCTCCAGATAGAAGACTGTACAACAGTGGCGATTCTAATCAATTATGTAAAAATTAAAAAAAAATTCAGCAAAAAAAAATGGAAACTTCGTAACATGTCACTGAAACCGAATTAAGTAACGAATTCGATATGAAATTTACAATAACAATAGAAAAAGTCTTCGTTCTGAAATTATAAATAAACTTCTGTTTGAAATTTTTCGTCGTGTCTTCGGATTTGTTTTCCTTTTTTTTTTTTTTAAATTTAAATCATCAAACCTTACATAAACGTCTTTGTTATTTTTAGTAACATCAATCACAGATTAAAATATTTACAATGATAATTTGGGCTTAAAACTACAACAAAAACACAATTCTATAAAATAAAGAAAAAAAAACACTTCCTTAATATTTAGTAATGTTCACAGAGCGTATGAAAAAAAAAAACATAACTTAACAATATTTTTTAATTTTAAAAATTTTCTTTTTTTTTTTGTTTTTGGGTCGATCGATTTTCTTTGTATTTGTTATTCATTATACATCGATATTTTGTGTATAGTGGTGTAAAGGTGTTTCTCCTCTATTAATTTCGAAAATGGATTGAAATTTGTCCATTTTATGTGCGATGCTGAAAATCATGCACAATACGAACACCATTCCAAAGAAAATTTCAAATTCCAAAGAATTGGGTTGACTTTGGTCTTAAATTTAGAAATTTTAGGGCGATCAGCACCAATGATTGAAAAATCGTACTCCAGGAATTAATGTGCTGAATATTGGCTGAATCGTTTTTCACATTGTTCATAGAGAAATTACACTTCAGTAAATAACCGCAATTAAGCACAATACATGCGCAATGGTTATTCAGCATTTCTATTTGATTTTTCCCGTAAAGAGTGCGTACAAAATTGTACTATTGCATTAAGAGCATGAATTTGATGACGACATGTGATGGCCTATGCTCCCTCGTGGAACGACAAACGGCCTGATGATGATGATGATGTGCTCATTAGACAAAATTCGGACCGAATAGATGGGGCGCATGTCTTCGGCACAGCAAATATGAATCTATTTATCTCTATTGGATTCAATATAATTCATTACTTTCATCATTTTATTCAAATGGCTATAATAGAAGACAAAGTAAATGACGAGAAAATTTATAATTCAGCAAATATTCAGCACATTATTTATGAGTGAGTGCATTTTAAAAACAAACCATTTTTTACTTTTCAATGTTATAAAACTCAGCTTTCGATTTATACAGACATTTTTGATACTCATTAAGCAATGCAAATGGTGCGCTTTTTCTTTTTTTTTCGAAAACTTTGGTGCATACGACCCTTAATGAAATATTTTACATGATCATATATTACACAGAAGCAAATACTTAGGGTTATACTACATAAATTAAAAAGAGAAAAAAAAACAATTTCAAGCGTATTTAAAACACCACCAGTTCTATTGATCCAGTAGCTTTAGTAATTAAATTAAATGAAAAATTAGATTAACTTATTTCTTAAAATAAATCAAATAGATACTGCCACAACTTAATAATACTCACCTGACAATATGGAGGGGGGGCAACTATAACAGCAGAAATTTGTACTAACAGATTCAGACCATCATTTTGTTTAACTTTTACACACCTTGCCTGGTAGGAATTGAGCAAATCCAATTGAATGAAAACTAAATTCCCTGAGAGGACAACATTACCCAAAATATATAAATTTTAAAGTCAAAGAACATAAAAATGTAACTCACGGAATATTGTTCGATATTGTGCGGTCTTATTCACACTTTATACTCCATCATGTCCAAAGTTTCTAACTCTATGCCATCAAATCAATTTCGTTTCTTCTAATCGCATTCCATTGTCTTGATTTTAACATTCTGTTACTATAGATAATTTAATTTGTTGACCAGTAAGCTTAGATTAGAAGTTTAGAGAAGATTAGAGCATGCAGAAAATTGAATGAAAAAAAAAACACTTCCAAGGACCCTACAATTCCCAGTAACTACTCTTCATTGACCAATGTTTTAAATTGTCTCTCTCAACTCTTAATGGAGAGACTACAATCAAAATCCTTCAAGTGAGTGAATGTGAATTAAAAAAAAAATTGGGGATTTTTTTTTGGATATCATCCGTGGATATCATTTTTTTTTGGATATCATCCGTGTAACTGTGACATGCCGTAACTGCAAATAGTTAATTTTTTGGTGTTGCCACTTTATGAATTTTTGAGATAAACTGGCGGTTTTTTAAAAATTTTGCTTTTTTTCGCTTAAAATCTTTTCTTTTAGAAGAATATTTTTCGCATAAATGTCAAATACGACATATTACAGTTACACCGACGATATCCTAAAGGTAAATTCGACTTTTGGATAAGAAAAGAAACAAATTTTGCATATCTAATTTTTTTCACACCATAATCCACTGATTTTATCCAAAATAATATTCCAATACAAAATGAAAATTAACCTTTTTTTTTAAAAAAAAAGCAGCCATAATAATAGATTGGAGGGGGGAGGGAAGGCGGTACGGATGGATCTAGGTTACTAGCAAAATTTTACAAATGAGAGTATGTAATATCTAAATGTCCTCTTAAAATCTACTCAATTAGACCTCTACAAAAAAAAAATTTGTTAATAATTTGCTTCTGTGTAGGTTACATGTCCGATTTTAACAATTGAAAAAACAAAATAAATAATTTCTTTAAAAAAAAACCTCCATATTATGTATAAAATATTTTTGGCAGAGGCCATTTTGTTTTTATAGA
>JANSTT010014064.1:0-22557 GCA_026745375.1 Platyura marginata | reverse complement strand
AGTAATACCAATCGAATAAAAGTAGACGAGAATTTTCGTGCACGAAAATTTTCGAGTGGTTTTGAGAATAGGCCTGTAAGTAACTGATAACAGGGTTCATTTTTTACTCCCCAAAATGTAGGTCGTACTAATTTTGTTTCCTTGTTTGGTTTTATCTAATAAGCTGGTTTTTTTTTAATCGATCTCTTATCCACAGCTTGTCCAGATATACCGAACCGTATTTCTCGTAACATTTCAAAAAAGCATTTTTTCCATTTGAAAACAAAATATTTAATCTCATAAGCATTTTATTGTGTACACGTCCAATTCAAGCTGAACCTGTTGTTTTTTTATCAATCCTTGTTGTATTTGTGTTCACTAAATTTGAAGGAAACTTTAATTTCACAGCATGTCATTTATTCATAGACTCTATTTAGCACCTCTAGTTTAGTTTAATTTAGTGTACATAAGAGAGGGCGGGTGCCTGCTTAGGCCTCGAAAGATGAGCGCATTAGACATCTCTCTTATTGTTTTCGTTTTTTACATATTTATCTCAATTGACAATTGTGAATAGGTATAAGTATACGGAAACCTTACAAATGCTAGCTATTTTACCGGCATTTTTTAAGCATTGCCATTTTTGAGATAATGCCATAGACTATAGAAATAGATAAGCCTATAGAAGACTCATAGAACAAATATATATAATGGGTCTGGATGTCGATGATACTTTTAATTTCCCCACGTGTAACTCGTACTCTGTTGGTACCAGTGGGAGATACAAACATTGGAAATATCACTTCTCCCATTCTATTTTGTATGGGAATAGATATACACTCTTACAATCAACCAATCCACTACGCATTTGATCTGACATTTATTCTCATTGTGCAGAATACAGATACGGGTTCTAATCATCAAATCCAATTTACTGTTAATTCTACAGCTTGATTTACACTGTGCTATTCAAATATTACATTTTGTAATATAATTTCAATGTACATACTCTGTATCTGTTTAATGACTTTATTTCAATTAAAATATGTACATATCTAATTAAGTCGTTAAAAATTACGTGAAATTTCCTATTTTCCGTACGTTACTTCAACATTTTTTACTTTCTAATACAAATACTGACTGTAGGCATATAATTTTTGTTTGCAATTTTTAAATCTAATTCAAATTAAGATTTATTTTTTATTTTTTTTTATATATATCTACTATTTTTTACTCTAAAAACCGTTGTGTTTTTTTTTTATCTATAACTTGCATGTTAGAACTATGTCCCAGTGTTTTAATTGGAAAATATTTTTTATTGTAAGCTGTAAGCATGTTTTATAATATTGTGTATGTCTTAAAAAAAAAAAAAAACAATAAAATATCATTTCAAATTTGACTATAGTGTTGTGAATTGTAATTGTGATAGATTGGATATAAAAAAAATAATAATTAAAAATTGGTGAATTCATCACACACACACACACACACACACATAGCCACTCACGGACAAATTATAAATAATTATAAATTTGACTATGGTAGCGTTTATACCGAAACTGAAGTAATTTAGTTTGTAACATTTTATTGGATATTGTATGCATGTTATATATGTATGTGAATGTGTAGTAACACTAAACATTAAATAAATTTTATTGTGGTGATATTTATGTAACTATGTATACTATGTAATGACTTAAAGTGAAATCGAGCGTCAAACACTAAAGTCGCCATGCCTTGAAGAAAATTTACTAAATCACATACGAGAATCAGTTTCGCTATAAACGCAACACCTTTTTGGCCAAATAATTTGTTAGCCATCTTGAATCTGTTATTTTTTCAAAAAAAAACAAAAAAAATAATTTATTAAATGGTTTCTTTGTGTGCGATGAGTTCACTGTTAACACTTTTTTAATATTTAATTTACTATAATTAAATAGAGAATCTGGATATCGGTGATGTGAACAAAATTAGTCAATTAAGTTCAAAAAGACTGTTTGAACAATAAATAATTCTTAAGTTGTCCATTTTTTTTATTTTAACGATCAAGTTCGACCTCCAGACTCTCTAAAATTAACTTTTTATTTACTTATACGTTTTTTTTTTCTTTTTTTCTTTTATATAAAAAATAGTGCTCACTGTGTTTGTGAAAAAGAAAATTTAAATATAAAAATAGAGTCAAAAAAAGAAATAAAATAAAAAGAATAAAAGTTTTGTTTATTTCCATATATCAACAATCAAGGTGAGAAAAGTATTATTTTTTTGTCTCATAACAATTATAATAATAATAATAACAATAATAATTAATAATAATTAATAATTAATAATAACAAGCACTAACATAGTTTATTTTGTAACAAATAATTTTAACTTAAGAGAATTAACAACAATTATTTTTGTGCATAATGTTTTTGCATATTGTTTGGTGAATGTTTCTAATTTTTGGCTCTATGGTTATGATGATGTAGCATGTAGGGTAGGTGTAGAATGTAAATCTAAATAACAAAAAAGAAAATATTATTTGTAGTGGTGGCATTTTTATAGAATTTGCATTTGTTCACAAAGCCTTAATTATATTGCACTTTTTTTATAATTTAATTAATTTATTTTTGAGTTTTTTTTCTTATTTATAACTAATGTTTTTGACTTTTTGTTATTTTTTATCAATTTTTTTTTTTTTTTTTCTGGTTTAGTTTATTGTATGAGATCAAATAAAAAGTTTAGTGAGTGATTTCTTATCTCTCGAGTATCTTGTTCGATTTTCACTTTAACTGCAAGGACAGTTTGTTTGTTGATTTAAAAAATAGAAAACATTTGATATGTTTGGTATTCAACATTTTTCTTGACTATTGGTTGGGAAATCAAGCGATACAAGTTAATTTAATTTTGTTTGTTTTAATATTGAGGTAATTACATGAATGACACTTCAAAAATTGTTTTTAAGAAATTGGAAAAAAATAACCAAAAGTCGTTATTTTAGCTTAGCAAAAATATTCAGATTTCGTTTTTTTGGGGTAAAAATTAATTTTTGTTTTGTTATAAATTTCAGAAAAGAAAACCATCCGAACCAATATATGCAGAACCAAGCAAAGTAACGAATCCAGCCACCACATCATCGTCGTCGTCCGCACAAAATTCGTCTGGCATTCATTTTGAGGAATATGATGGTGTAACATTTCGAAATTCAGTCGATGAACCGCAGAGCAGTTCACATAAAATTCAACAAAATCGCAACAGTGAAACATTCAAATCCCATACCAAAGCCGATAATGAGCCTATTGATGACGATAAGAATCGCCATTCCGATACGGAACTATTTAAAGATGTTGAATTACGACACGATGGCACTGATGAAACGGACACCGTACAGCGATCGACGAGAAAATTTCATTCAAAAAGTTTTAGCCTATCGGAAAATCGAATAGCGGCCAGTTCCAATTTATTTCATCAAAATCGTGAACTATGGGAAAAACGTGCTGAAATGCAGTCACAACAGTGTTTAACATCGCCACGCATTTTATCCCGAAATCGTATTGCACCCGATCTTGTAATGGATTTACCATTTCAAGAATGCATAGATGGACCGACCCGTAGTTCTCGTGATTCATTGGATAGTGAAGCGGAAGATTTAACGTCAGCCGAACGATTTGCTGCTCCCAATCAGTGTACGTTAAAAAAAAATGAACGATTTTCTAGTGATTCGTATGAATCGAAAAAAGAGGTCAAATTAGATATTAAAAGTGGTGACAAACCAAAGGCCGAAGTTAAACCACAGGAATGCGTTTTGGTTGGTAACAGTGAGAATGTGAAACGAATTTCTGGTGAAAAATTAAAAAACGCCGATGATGTACTGCACATTGATGAAGAAACAAAGGAACCATCAACCGGAATTGATCAGCACAAAAGTCCGATACCGGCAAGGAATACAAAAAAATTTGTAACACAATTTGCTGACTTACATTTGACGGGTGGTTGTCTGAGTGTTGATTCGCCAACAACAACAGGAACAACAACAACGGTTGCCGTTAATAGTCCGATTAGTAACAATAGCGGAATCCAGCAAACGCTCAGCTCATTTAAGCCACAGGTCAAAGTTAAGCCACAACTATTGAAAAAACCATTGGTGCTACCGCCAACAACTCCAGAAATGACCAGACGAAATCAGGAGTAAGTACTGTTGCTAATTTATTTATTATTATTATTATTAAAATTATTATTATTATTATTATTATTATTATTATTATTATTATGAGCTGAGGAACATTTTTTTTTGTTCCACATTGTGATTTAATATTTAGTTTTCTTTGTTCGTTCTTTTAACTAATTATTGTTTAGGTAGCAGATTGAAGATTTTAAACAAATTAATTAATTAAAAAATATGGAATTGAATTTTTCCACTTTCAATAATTGGTTATGAAAGTATTTTGTGATTTTTGTTTTCTCTGTTAACAGTGGCGAAACCTTCATATGTTAAGAGTTATATACAAAGCTGAAGCTAAAGCTTTATTGTATTTAACTTTTTACATATTAAACAATGATTTATAGTTTAAAAAAAAAAATCAAATTACCAAAATTAAATCGAACTTTTCATTAATATGAAATCAATACTGGCCTAATTTATAGCAGTCATGGGGTTATGTTTAACGTTTCAAGCTCGTATGGATGGCCAATGGCCAATTCCAATTCCATAGTACAATCACACAAACAAAGATAGACGAGAAACATTAATGTTAAACGTACGGTGACGGATCCCAAACTTCTTAAGAACGCGCCTGTGTGTTTGTCAATTCTTTTTCAAAGGAAAAAACCTGTTGCTGCTAGGAAAAATAAAAAAAAAAACCTCTAGAAATATAACCCCAATAGAACTCTAACGAACACATCCATTGTATATAAAAGCCCTACGCCCCTTAGTTTATGGAGTACCTGGTACCTGAATCCTGAATCCAGACTCATCTCCTCCATATAATTGATCATTATTACACTGAAATTCCCAAAAATTGTATAGTAGGCAAAATCACAAAATACTTTTAGCAACATAAAACATTGTACCCACATTTGTAAGACATTCTATAAAAAAAAAAAAGTATAAACACCCCCTTCCCTACTTCAGGCGTCTTAAAGCAACAAAACTTTACATAGGGAATAAGTAAACACCAAAATATTTATGAAGACTGGTTTTTCGTCACTTTTTGAAAAATTAAAATTTAAAATAAAGCAAATCAATAAATAAAGTAAAAACAAAACAAAAAACGAAACTAAAATTGCACTTGGATTTAAAAAAAAAATAAAATGAAGTTTTTAAGGGAAATATTTAAAAAAAAGTGAAGGCCAACGAATGAGAAAATAAAAATAAATATTTTTTATACTAAGATCTTTTTTTTACAACAGAAATTTGGATAATAAATAATGTTAGTGTTTCTTAGGTAATTCAATTAATTTAATTTTTAAAACTCATTTTAATCAAAATACCTACGTCATTGTCATCATCATTCATCATCATCATCATCATCATCAATCAACATCATCAATTATTAAAATATACCTTAAAACATTTAAAAAATATTCAAAAAAATGTCCATAATCACCATAATAACTATCATTCTGTCATTACCTAAAAAATTATTAAAAATAAAATATTTAAATTATCGATGTAAAAGTCAAATTAATAAGACTATTAAAAAAACAAAAAAAAAAAAACAAAAAAAAATATTTATCAAATTATCCAAATAATTAATTAATATAAATGGAATAGAAATTATGAGTTAAATGCAGCAAATTTTGAATTGATTTTTAGAGAAAGAAATTGGAACAAATACATAAATACGAGACTGATATAAAAGAGTTTATTGAATCAAAAATTTTTTTTAGGTTTCTTAGTACATTATATACTTAAAAATATGAAAAAAAAACATGATCGATATAAAATGGAGTCTGTGCATGTGCAAAATAGTAATTTTATTGAGAACCAATATTAATTTTTAAACTTAATCATAAATATATCCACCCGTTGTGGATCAAATATTACCTGCAGCATGAAAATTGCCTATATATAAATCGGCTATGCGTTTAACTTTAAATTGTGTGTGTGTGTGTGTGCCTGTACGTCGACGAGAGTCGAAAAGTCAATATATCAATAATTATTAATATTTTAGTAAATTTAATTAATTTTTCGATCTCCCTAGAAGAAAATCCTAAGACATAATGACCTCTTATCTGAATGTCGTAATCCAGTTTTTGATCCAGCCATGAGATTCTAGGTTGATCACTAAGAAACTGATAAGAGTATTAAAGCTGCAAACCGCGTCTTGTTTCAAATTTGGCGTAATTTTACTTTCTCGATTTAATTACCATCGATTGTTATATTTATTCATATTCTGTTGTTCTCAACCCCTTCGACGTGGGTGGGTTTTGACGGTGATTTTTTGTGAAATATAGACAAAATTTCTTCATCAATCAAATTTTCTTCTGATTATAACTTTAGCCAATGATGGAACGTTTTAACCCTTTGCACTCTAAAGGCGCCGCTATTGTGAAGTTTTTGCTGTCAGTGGGCTAACTGCGTAGACGTCGGTATTGCGTCAATGATTATTCTAAGAAAAAAACCTAAAACAGTTAGTGTAGTTTGCGTTCAATGTCTAGCAGATTCTGTGTTGAAAACACTCGGAGTGCAATGGGTTAAGACCAAATTTAAAGTCATTCATGATCGATTAATTCATTTTTAATTTTTTTTTCCTTTTAAGCATTTAAACTTAAACGAAGTTATGATATTATGTAAATTGAATGAAATGTTAAATATAATGTTGAATCTGATTATACCCTGTTCAATTTCTTCAATGAGTACGTTTAAAGAAATCCAGCCCAGTGAAATAGAACGTTAACAGTTGAGTGAAAAAAAAAAACCAAAATGGTAGAAACCTCCGCTACCCAAATTGTGCGCCTGTGCTTATAAACACTAAATTGTCTCATTAATTCATTAAGTTATCTATCAGAATCCGACCACAAATATGCTGTAAATGTTTTGAAAAGAGACAGAATCGCATAAATTGTACTAGATTTAAACAAATTACTATTTTGCATGGTATTGCCAACAAAAACAAAAAACAAAAGAACGATATCAATTGGTTTTTCTGCTACAAATTTTCTTACTACCTTTAAATTGCCAATTTGAATTGAATTGATTTCAAAATACAATACAAATACAAATCTAAAAATTAAAATTTAAAATTAGGTAGTTTTATGTAGCTTTTTCGGAGTGTTTTAAATACTTAACGAATATTTTATCTAAATATATACAGGTATACAACACAATAATAATTATTATAGACAAAAACAAAACAAAACAAAAAAAAAAAAATAAATATTTTCGGTGTTGATATTATATAAAATATAAAAAACTTAATTAATACTACCAACTATAAATTAAAATTAAAAAAAAAAATCATTTTTAATCGTATTGATATGGAATAATTAATTATCCATTCAAATTACATATATCAAAATGTGTTTTTAATAATATCTAATAAATAGCTAATTAGATTATTTTAATTAGCAACATTTCTGTAGACGACATAACAACATCAGCAAAATCTAAAAATCGAATGCCCAGCGTGTGCATATAAGTTCTTGTTACGTTGGACGCCAAACTGTTGAGAGCATTTTCAGTGATTTTAATGTTGCTGCAAAAAGTTTCACACATTTTGTCGCACAATCACTTTTATATTACCTCTATTGGAATTGGAAAAGTTTTCTCTTTTGCTTTTTATATCGCAATATTTTTTGTGATTTTTATTAATTATATTAAATCTGGTGCTTGTAGAGTACATTTAAAAATGTAACTATTTTTAATCATACCCCTACATATCTCTCCCTCTCTCCAAACGCACGTTCTCTGTAACAAAAGTCTATTTTAGGACCTCTTCTATTTTCAATAGTTATTAATGACATCTCCACCAAAAAAATCTTAATTCACAAAATTTCTGGTTATTAAAAATTAAAAAAATGTTCAAATTATTCCCGTATTTTGAAAATAGTCATTTTATTAACCATTACCTCCGCACCCCCCTTCCCCACACCCCATTTACAGACCAACAAAATTGATTCAAGTATGTGAAAACCTTTTATATTTATATTGAGGAGTGATTTAATTAAGGAAAATTATTTTTACGATAAAAAGTAAAAAATTTAAAAATTTATTTATTTTTCTAAATCTTTATGTTGCTTATTCATTTTTAATTGATAGTAAAAACAAAATTTCAGCAGATAATCTCTGCGAAAATGATTTTGATGTTAATTTTTAATCTTAATTATGTGTAATTGTTTTATATTTGTAGAAAAATCATAAAATTGATTTGAACGAGAATGAAGATGATAGTAACAACAAAAATTTGTATACAATAATTGTAATTAATACTCTACTATTATGATAATTATTATAAATTACAAAAATATATTATAATTAAAGATCAGTGTTGCATTATTTTTCTTGTCATAAAGTGTGAGAACATCCAAATTTACAGATGAACCTTGATTGTGGAGCTTTTCTATAAAATAAAAATATCCCCACTCTTAGTAGATAATCTTTAAATTAACGTCATAAATAAAAAAAAATTATGCCAATTTACAATACCTTCACATCATGAACCAGTAATACAAGAATTCACAACGTTCCCATTAATAAAAATGGAATGTCAAAAAACCCCCATTTTTATGAAAATTTCTCGATACATAGATTTTATAAAATCAAAACTCAATACACCATCTTTGGATTGAACTAGCTCTTGGAACTTCTGATCGGATTTGGTATTTTTTTTTAATTTTTCACATTTTTATCCATAATTTAAAATTATTATTTTTCTAGCATATTCGCTTCCAATGGACGAAACTCTAAACTAAGTAATTTCTGGAGCGTTAACAGGATCGATGGAGCCTCTGGAGAAAAGATTGGTGGAAGATGATGTACGAGTATGTATAGGCGCCCAGGAATAATAAAATATAAACAATTTGTTAATGAAATGTATATAAAACCAAAAAACTGCTTATTAATATATGGGAGAAACTTAAAAATTCGTCTTTTGTTTTGCATGCCATTAATTTCAGGTAAAGATCTACAAGACGCTTCAATATCAGAAAACTGATAGTGCCATTAGAATGGCCATCCCTTAAAACCCCCACATAACAATATTCATGAAAATATCTCAATAAATAAGGATTTTGAAAAAACCGATTTCAAAACGGTACATGCAGTGCCATCTCTGGGTTTGTTCACCTGCTATAAACTTATGAACTCCTGATACTCAATGTGCCAACTGGACATTTTTTTGTCATTTTCGTGGGGCGTCGTTTTACAAAAAAAATTTCAAAATAAAAATTCGTTAATTGATGGAATATCGTAAAACTGATCACACCATTAGAACGGCCATCCCTCAAAACCCCTATATACCAATTTTCATGAAAATATCTCGATAAATAAGGATTTTGAAAAAACTGATTTCAAAATGGTACATGCAGCGCCATCTCTGGGTTTGTTTACCTGCTGCCACTCATGAACTCCTGATACTCAATGTGCTAATTGGTCAATTTTTTTTGTCATTTTTGTGGGGCGTCGTTTTACAAAAAAAAATAAAAATAAAAATTTGTTAATTGATCTAATATCCCAAAAGCGATAACGCCATTAGAACGGCCATCCCTCAAAACCCTTACATACCAATTTTCATGAAAATATCTCGATAAATAAGGATTTTGAAAAAAACCGATTTCAAAATGGTACCTGCAGCGCCATCTCTAGGTTTGTTTACCTGCTGCCACTTATGAACTCCTGATACTCAATGTGCTAATTGGTCAATTTTTTTTTGTCATTTTTGTAGGGCGTCGTTTGACAAAAAAAACGATTGAAAAAATAATTTTTTTCTAAACGACGCGCTCCACGAAAATGGCGAAAAAACGCCCAACTGGCATATTGAGTATCAGGAGTTCATAACTGGCAGCAGGTAAACAAACCCAGAGATGGCGCTGCATGTACCATTCTGAAATCGTTTTTTTTTTAAATCTTTATTTATCGAGATATTTTCATGAAAATTGGTATCTAATGGCACAATCAGTTTTCTGATATTGAAGCGTCCTGTAGATCTTTACCTGAAATTATTGGCATGCAAAACAAAAAACGAATTTTTAAGTTTCTCCCATATATTAAAAAAGCCGTTTTTTTTTGTTTTATATACATTTCATTAACAAATTGTTTATATTTCATTATTCCTGGGCACCTATACATAAAGCATCTTCCACCAATCTATCCTCCAGAGGCTCCATCGGTCCTAAATTTCTTAGTTAATAATTAAAACCATTGAATTGGCAAATGCACGACTGGATTATACATCAGGAAAAACTAGCTGAAACGATATGTATGCACTATGACTAAAAATATCGTTCAAAAACCATGCAGCAGGGAATACGATGAAGCCTAAGAATAAAAAAAAAATTAATTATTACAATTAAATATATAAATAAACATCAAAATCTCAATTCTTACCTTTGTATACGTCATAAGTCATAACTAGTAGGAAGACGGTCAACTGCAAGTATTGGAAAAATTCATCAATTCGATAGCGAAAAGATTTCAGATAAAGATCTAAAAGCTGCATTAATATTGAAAAACTGAGAGCGCCAAAGAAACGTCCGTCCCCGAAAATCGTCATGTCCAAATTTTCAAGAAAATATTTTGAAAAATACGAATTCAAAATATTGCATAAATGTTACGCCATCACTGGGCGGCCATTTATTAGATATAGAATTTTTTTCGCCACGAAAATGGCATCCTGTATGAAGTTAGCTACACTGTGCCATTTCTATTTGTAAAAGTTGCCGTCTCTCTCTCTCTACTAAACTGTGCTTCTAAGTTAGAGGAATGTAAAATTAACAAATTTGTTTTTAATTTTATTTTATTTTTCATAATATTTTTTGTTTTGTTCACAGCAAATATAAAATATTTTTTTTTTCGTTTTTTTTTCTGTGTGTATGTAATGGTTTTTTTTCTTTTGTTTGTTTCGGTTTCTAATAAAAATTTACATTCTTTAGTTTTTCAAAAAAAAAATTAATCTATTTAATTGTATAGAGTTAGTAAATGATATTTTTGCATTAAATAGACATTTTTGTTTCTTGATTTTGTTCATTGGGATAGGGACAGGGTGGTGAGGGGGCGGGGGAGTTGTAGTGGTTGGTTTTTCGTTATTCGCATTTTTGAAATGAATTATTATTTTTAAAATTTTATTTTACAGTACACAATGTAGTTGTTTTGTTTTGTTTTTTTCTTTCTTCTTTTCTTTTTGATATATCTGGTGTGTGTGTGTGTGTGTGTGTGTATTTGTGTGGGGGTGTGTTAATAACAAAAGCAATTTTTTAAACTAAATGTAAATAATGCAAAGTAACAATTATAAAAATTATTTTATGGTAAAAAAGGTGCGCATGCGCATATTGACTAATATACATACATACATATAATATTATAAACGGATTTGAGTTTTTATTTTTTTTTTTTTTATTTTTTATACACAAATTTTATTGCTGAAAAAGTCAAAAATGACAAATACAATATCAGTCACATTATTTATAAAAAAAAAAATTGAATAAAAAAATATTATCAAAAGGAAGAGGGGGGGGCATAAACTCGTAGATTTTTTTTAAATTTTATTAGATCAGAAAATTGAGTTCGTTTTTTTTTGTATTTGATCGTAAATTTGATTATTAGAAAATTCCTTCCTTTACGTTTTTCGATGACTGTTGGTCAAACGGTTGTCAGATTGGATTGTTACTCAATTCTCTGTATTTTTTTATGTTTTTTTTGTTTTATAAAGACGAAATAGTAAAAAGTACCAGTCTTTTTATAGTTTTTCATAATTTTAGTTATTAAATTAGACAAAAAAAAATTTATTTATGAATTACACTCAACGTTTTTTTTTTTTACACAAATATGAACAATATCCACACAATCATTAATTAATGAATGTAATTAAGTAAATAGAAAATTTATTATCGGCACCAATGTTAGGAACTGAGAGATACAAAATTAAATTAAAAAACTTCTCATGACAAAGCAAAACGTATCTCTTTCGTTAATTACATTTTGTGTGTGCGTGTTTGTTTGTTTGTTTGTTTGCCTGTGTGTATGTGTGTCTGTATCTGTGTATTTGAAATAACAAATTCTTAGATGATTTTATTGGTTATCATTACAAAAAGGATATGGTTTGATTTTTTTTTTTTTAATTCTTTGAAAGTTTGAAATTTCACATAGTTTTTATTTGTGGTTTGTTTAATATTTCGAAACTTTTGAATTGACAGCGTGTGACCCATACCTGTATTACATTTAATTTATGTTTTTTTTTTATTATTATTATTCTAAACATCTAATTTGTTAATGCAAAAAAGAAAAATATAATTTTGTTCTTGTGTTTAAAAATGTACTATATAGATACGGTTACAGTTTGGTAAAAAAGTATTTGTACAATGAGATTTATATTTTATGGAACTGTAAACATATTTCTATTGTCATGAATGTGAGGCTTGTTTTGAAACTTGTTCGCTCTATTGTTTTTAATCAGTTATTTATTTGCGAAATTCTAGTATTTATTGTTAAATGATTTAAAAAAAAAATGATTTAATTTGTATTAAAAAAAACTATAATAAATTAGGCAGAAAAAGTATTCTACACAATGTGCAAATAATTTCTCCATTGAACACTCAAATTCTTATCATTTACATTTAATCCACGGTACAAATACTTTTTTTTAATTATTATTTGTTGCTTTAAAAAACTGTCTCTAGCGAAATATGTATACATTTGTTAATAGACATAGATAAGAAGGTGATTTACTTATTGTTTGACTTAATTTTTTCACACAGAAATATTTTAGGCCTTTTGTCACCCATATCTACAGACTTTCAACAAAGCTCGAATGGTTTTTTTTTCGGTTACTTACTTTTTTCGGTTATAATAAACAAATTAATGTAAAATAGTGACTACTACTTCGTCGAAAAAAAAAGAAATCTTGAAAATAATGTGTACTTACGTATTCACTGTTTGCAGCTTGACTATTCATTTCAAAATGAGCGACAAATCAATGACACTATATTTGAGTACGTTCAAGTGTAGTTGCCAAAAATGATATTTTGTTGTTGTATATACACTTTTGGCAAGGACGAAATGTCAGGATAAATAAAAAATAAAAATATTATAAAAATGTATAAAATTTAATTGTTCATCTCCGAACAATGTGACACACAAATTTAGCGTATTTCATTTGACACTTTGACATTTTTGTGGTTTAACATTGCAGACTGAAATGTAAGGCATTGTTACGGTATTGTTAATTTAGTGAACACCAATTCGGTGAACGTAAAAACTAAACAGCATTCCCGCAATTGTTGGTTTGAATATGAACGTACTCATTTTGCAAACAACATAATTATTCGACGCCTGTCATGCATCAGGTGCGATGCATAACTTTTATGAGGTTTGGAATCGAGTGGTCACTATTTTTTATTATTTTATTTAAAACGCACCACTAGAAGAGCAGTTCTTTCTCCGAAAGCATTAATTATGAATTGTTCGGTATGTTTCTTTTTCTTAATTGATCATTGTAATAAAATAAAAATAAAAAAAAAAAAACAAAAAACAAAACGCACCACATTTTATTGAATATTGGATTAACGATATTAATTTTTTTTATTGTTCCCAAACATAAAAAAAATGCATTTCAATATATTGTATAAATTATTTAAAAAAAAAAATAAAAATGTTTAATTGACACATATACTGTACTTGGTATAGACAAAACGAATTGTTTTAATTTTTTTTAAAATTTAACATTTACTAATGCTCAGAAAGGATGAGCGGCCGCCTGCGTATTATATAAAAAGGGGGGGGGGGTGTATTATTTTCACATAAAAACTTCTATATACACTCTGCCGTCAATTTAAAGTATATTTTATTGGGGATATATTTGAGTATTTTTTATCAATTTTGCCTGGCACACTAATGAATTTCTAAACATTTTTTTTTGTTTTTGAGCTTATGCTGACCAAAGCATTTATAAACCGCTAAAATGATAACCCGGAATCGTACAATAACCGATAAGTGTCGCAATATCATCAATTGTGGCAAAACTGTTCCAATAAAAAAAAAATTTAAAAAAACCAAAATATTACACGGACTTCACTTGACGGTAAGAGAGGTTGCAAAATGACACATCCTTTAACGAGTGTGTAAAGCCAATTACTTTCTATATAACTTATTCGTTTTTGTTTCTTTGTTTTTAATGGAAAAAGTCTTTCTTTTCAATTATTTTTTAGACCATCTGTTCTCTTGGCAGCACCACAACTATACACCATTTTGTTTATAGATTTTTTTTTTAAAAATATTTTACAAAAAAAATTTTTCTCACTATTCATCATTACTTTAACAATTAAAAATTAAAAATATACATTTTACACCTAGTCGTAAAGACAAAAAAAAAAAGAAAGAAAAAAATCCGTCAGATTTTCTTTTCTTTTCTTTTTTTAGTTATATTGTTGGACTGTTTTTTTCTGTTGTTTCACTTAATAAATTCTTAAAAATTACATTTAATTATCAATTTTTTCTTATTCTGTTTTTTTTTTGTTTGTTGTTTTTTTTTTCTTTTTGTAAATTTTGTCTGCTTTTCTTTTGTGACACATTAGTATAAAAAAATTATGTTCCTATTTTCCTATAATAGCGTACAGCAACAATAACTTTTCTTCTGTCGTTTTTCTGAGGTCATATTCATTTCCCGAACAACGGTGGCAAAGACTTCATTGACATTTATTCGGTCTTTGGCGGAGGCTTCAATAAATGGACAGTCCCAGAGTTCAGCTAATGTGTTTCCTAGAATTTTTCAAAATAAAAGAAAATTTAGTTTATTTATGCACCACAAAAATGTCATGTAATTAATTACCTTCGGCTGTAGAAACTTCTCTTTGGCATTCTAAATCAAGTTTATTGGCGACTAGGAGGATTGGTGCAGGTTGGCTACCTTTTACACGACTAATAACATTTTTCATATTCGATATATCCTAAAATGGAATAGAAAGGTTAGAATTTTACGATAAAAAAAAATTATATACAGAATGGAATGTTTATATATTTTTCCTGAATGTTCCAACAGGATCTTTAATTTTTTTTTCGAAACAGAAGGAGCCGATAAGTAGTTTGGGATTATGACTTGACCTTACAAATAGAGGATCAAAAATTTCAATCACAAAACTTCTTAGTACTCAAAATTAAATTAAGATAAATTGTTCTTCATGGGAGGGATTCTTATAAATGTGGGAGTAAAATGTAAATGTAATATAGAGGAGGTGGATGGCGCTAACCGGGTACTGTAAAATTATTTGCCATTCAACAATACGGGATGCAAAAGCATGGTTCAGGAACAGAAATCAAATTCCATTAGAAATATTTATTGGTCTTCTTGATGCATACCAACACCTATACTTTTCTAGGACAAGGATTAGGTCTAGAAAGTGCTTCACAAGTCCAAACCAAATCCAACGAAATGAATTATACGAAATATTATCTGTATTATGATGGGCGTAGACAATTTGAAAAGTCTCCTATAACTTCAAGGGGAGAAAAAAAAACCTATCCATATCCATAACCATAAACCGTAACCTAAACCTTTTAAAAAAAAGTCTCTAAAATTTATTATAAAATAAAAATTTGAAAAATTGAAAAATCATATAAAATGAATGAGCTAATCTGATTATACGGGGCTTGATACCGTCATATATTTCAATATTCCTCGTTAAAGGAATCACAAAAATGTCACAAAAGAAAAATATTATCCTGGCTGTGGTGCTCTATATATATGTATATATGTATATATATAAGTAGAAGGTATACGTACAGTACAGTACAATCAATAGGGGTATTACAGGTATACCTCATCGGAGATCGGATATCAATAGAGCAAGGTAATTCTTCTGCCATAATATTCGCTCAGATAGGTATATTGACATAAAATATATTGAAATTGTCTTTACTTTTTCTTTAATTTTTCATTTTTCATTTTTCATTCCTCTCTCTCTCTCTCTCTCTCTTACTATAGGTATTGTATATACATATATTGAATAAAGGATAAAGTGGATAAAGTTCAGTGACATTTTTGCACTTTTCCAACGATATTGCACATTTTCTATATAATAAGAAATAACTGTCCCGTGAACTTTACCTAAGAAGACAAACATTTATTTTGTGGCAGCCTCTTAAGGTAATTTTCAAGTTTTTTAGAGTTTTCTTACGAATTCACTATTAAATGCTCAACAGAATAGAATAATTTCGTTGGCAATGAAAGGTTTTGCAATTTCTTCTGATATTTTTTTCTTTCTTTTATTTCTTTATTCTTCATTTTTCTCCAAAGCAATTTTCTTTAACTATTTTCTCTTAAGGCAGTTTATTATGAATTAGTGCCTTGTATAAAAATGTCAAGTTTAATTGAAATTTTAACATTAAATACCGTAAGTAATGTACTATTTGTATATCATTCATAGATATCAGAGTAATTGGGATTTTTTTTATGACTTCACTTAATTAAATTAGATTTGTTGTAATATTTTAAGATGCTTTAAGAGATTATTGGTAATAAGAGTAAACAATTCAAAAGGAAGTTAATTGGAAATCTTTCAATCCTATGTGGAGGAGGGGGAATTTATATTAAGAACTATTAGTTTGGTATAAGAAGTTCTAGACGTATTGTCTATAAATAGTCAGATAAGTTCTCTAGGAAATCGATCGTTTAACTATTTGTCATCATTACCTATTCATAGTTCTATTTTAATGTGGCTTAAAGAACCTTCTACAAAAAAAAGGCATTCCCAAGGTTTGGAATTTAAATGTACTCAGAATAAGGTACTCTGCGAAATATGTTACACCGTCCACCACTGTTTATGTATTTCATATTCTCAATAAAAGCTTTCGTTTTGGAACAATTGTTTTCGCCAATTTTCTCATGGGAATGGAGGGAGGGTCAAATCTGCAGTCCTAAGAGATAGAAAATATTACCTTCTATGGAAAAGCTTGACTGGCACAATACTAAAGGTGAAATCTGTGGAATAATGTTTGTGTTTCCTGTTAAATGTTATACAGAACATGGTATTTAATAATGAGATTGTGAGTTTGGAAATTGATCTTGAAGAATCTCTCGATGAGTAACAATTTCATGTAAAACGTTCCGCGGATCTGCACACTACTAAATAATTGGAGTTCACATATCAATTATGGGGATCAAAGATCTATAGAGAAAAATAAATACATGGAGAAATTGAAGTAATCTTAAATATCTATAGAAATTTTTACTCGCATAAAATTTTTTAATGTAATTATATTCTTCCAGCGCAGTCTTATAGGACTAAATATATAAGTTAGAATAAATTATGTAAAGATTTTATGTATTAATGTGGAATTTGGTGGAACATTTACCATTCTCATCACTCTTCTCTTGTACATTTATTAAAAATAAATTAAAGGTGCTATTTCCCAAGTTTATCGTAATTTTTCTTCTTTTCTTTTTTTTATGAAAAATACCCGTCAAGACTAAACCGTTGTTGATTAAATATTCCAAAAGCAATGAATAAAATCTATAAATAGAATTTACGGGCCCGTAAAGTGTTTGCATAATTCACCCGAATCTTAAATGTTGTTGAATAAACTGAAATATCCTTATGGATATGGCATGCCACCTATATGGTGCCATAAATATCCCTAATATTATCTAATTTTAACGTCATTGATTTCAGTAAACATTACCCAGTCCCAGACCCAGAAGCAACACATACTTATATTTGGATAATATAAAATAACACACACACACACACACACATAAATAGATACATCCATATGTAATACTTAATGTTTAATGTACAAAATGTATGGTATGTAATATGTAGGTGTGTCCTAAATACTTAAAAGGGTTTTTGTACAATTTAAATGAATAAAGTATTTACATTTAAGTATTTTCAATTAATATTTAAATTAAATTACACAATTAAGTTAAATTAAGCAAATTAAGGAGGTTTTTATTATGTGCTGTCGTTTGATCTGCTTATTTTAATTATTGTCGAAAAGTTGGAAAGATATTTTATATACCTATATATGTATATTCAAAAAAGTACATTATTAATTGGCTCTATAATACTGTTCTCTATAGTGTGGGGTGCAATATTTGGCGAAAATGTTAATTAGATTTTGTTTACATTTAACAATTTGATTTATGACTGACAACTAAGACGGTTCGCGTGAATCTTGAATTAAATGGTTTTTTTTTCATTTCGTTCGCAGATGATGATGATGATGATGACTTCACCTTAGAGCAGCTATCTTTGAGCGAGCATATGCTATTTTTGATGGGATGTTTAAAAACAAAAACAAAAAAAATTTTTATGGCACATTAAATTGAAAACAAAAATTTAAAAGAACATTATTGTCTGATTATTAAAGAATTAAAATTTGATTATGACTAGTTAAGAAATATTTTCATTTTCTTTGACAACAGCAAATTGGAACGTGTTTCGTTATATTATAAAGAGGACTGAAAATATTACAATTTATAAATAAAACCAGTAAGAAAGAAATAATTGGCTAGGCCGATTATTACCTAATATCTTAATATACCTATGGTTTTTCTGTAACAACAAATAAATAGAGTAAATTAAATACAAATGATCAGTGTTTTTATTCTCTACAATTTTTGGTAATGTTTATTTATCTCTAATCCGAATACATTTTGAGTAAATGACGTAAAAACGCTACAAATTAAATAAAGTTGATTACAGCGCCATAACGCTTAATGAAATCTTAATTTTTTTTCCTCTATTTAATAAACTGTCAAAATGTCAGTTCTATAGCTTCAACCGTTGAGCCGGGATCTCATGAAAATGATATAAAATCGATTGCAGCACCATGACGGTTTATTTTATAACTTCTTCGCTTTCAAAGAAATTTTCAATTTTTCCTAATCTATGAATTTGTCCTTATTGATTTTTTTCTACTTGAAATAAATAATAAGATTAAAAAAAAATTATAAAAATAACGTAAGACGACAAAACATTGACTGTGGCGCCATAACGATAGAATTTGACACTTTTAGGTCAATAAAAGATATTTTTATTCTTTTCATATACATTCATTTTCTATTTTTTTTTAAAATGTATTTCGAGTATAGTGAATATGCATATATGGAGAGTGCGTGCAATTCACTGGCCATGTATACTGTAAATGTAACATCTTAATCTTTGTATTCCCCAATCCGGAACGAAATGAACAGACAATATAGAAATGTAGTTTAATTAAATAAGGACCATAAGGTTTGTCAATTTGTGTGACAGCGGCAATCCGTGTCATTCTTTGAGACAGAATTATATATAAGTGATAACCCTCTCACAGGTATGGCATGTTTAATGTTTATACTTTCAACTAATCTACATAGAAGAATGTCAATTTATGCAGTAATTGAATAGTCTGAACAATCGGTTGTTATTTCAGTTACAAGAACTTTATATCAAAAATCCAAAAATCGATTAAAATCCAAATAAACATATTTTAATGTTCACATTAACTTGAATTTACTGTATTTGTTTTTGAAACATTTCAAAACCCATATAATATATGTACTAATAAATAATATTTTACCATATTTAAAAAAAAAAATGCAATTCACATTTTTAATAGCATAAACAACATCATTTAACAACAAACATAATCCATCGTTCAAAGCTCACACATATAAAACGAGTTATTAAAATCGTTATTTTACATATTATGAGGACATTTATATTAGCAATTTAAAACTTACTTGAAATGTTTGATGATTTGTTAGTGAATACATTACAATAAAGCCATGGCCATTTTTTATATACAAGTCTCGCATTGAGGCAAACTGTTCTGTTCCAGCTGTGTCCAAAATTTCTAAAACACACGGTGAATTGTCTACCTGCAAAAAGATACAAGAAGAAATTGTTAGTTCCTGGGAATGATTTGAAAACCAAATTTATTACAACAAAGAGAGAGAGACGATTTGTATCCCCCCCCCCCTGAAGTCATTTGCCAATAAATTGAGATTTTATTAAAATTTATTTTGGAAAAAACCCCAAAATGATTTTTTTTTTTTTTTTGGGAACATTATTAGAAAATTGGGAAAATAGTTTTGGTTATTGGGGATAGTTTATTTATTGTGTTCGGTGAAGATTATGCGGACATTTGTTTTTGGTAATTTTGTCTGAGGTTTACATAAATTTGGTTTAAATGTTAAATGTATTTTCATTGGGTTAACGAAAACCATAATAGATTATTGACGTCGATTTCGGTTAGTTACCGTTTTCCCAATTTAGTATCTATGTATGTATATGTTAGTTAGCAAATATTATGTAGGTATACACTCTATATATATATACTTAAATTGTATATATGGATACAAATAACCATTAAAGTTTTACTATATAAACTTAGTAAAGAGTCGAACTATTAAAGTTTGAAGCACGTCCAGTGTTTTACTATACTTAAATATTTCTTACCACCTGTGTTCTGTTTTATTTAACTAAACTGGAAACTACCGTGCAAAATGTTATAAAGTAATTTTTATCGTATTTTGAATGTGGATTATGGTCGTACGACGACAAATATAAAGAGAACTTTCATAGTGTTTGTGCACAATTTACATTTTCGTTTATAAACAACATAAACATTAAGAACTGTATAAATGAAGTAAGTTAAAAAACACGTTGCACGTAACTTCATTATAAAACGAAAAAAAAAATTCAATCATTTTCAACACTTTGTCGTTCAAATTAAAAGAAAAATATAATCCAAAAAGTATGTACTCGTACTTTAAACTCTATTTGAGAAGAAAATTAAAAAATACTTATCCAACCAACTAATTAAAAAACTTTAAATCCATGTGCCATTTAAGATTGCATAAAAACTGGGTGAGGGGATTAACTTATAATAAAGTTGTAGGAATTTAAATTTTTTATTAATGGTACAGAAATAAAAATCCATTATGACTTGTAATTGTAAAGCGGTCAGAAAAAAAGAAAGCTAATTAATCGACGAAGCTTCCACAACGGTGTATTTTAAGTGAAGTTATATATGAGATATTTTTTTATGGATGAAGGGGATCTTCTAAGAGTTAACGGCCATTTTATGTACATTTAAGAACAAAAACCACATATTTTAAAGTAATTTTGTATAGGGACTCCCCAAATATAAGAATTAACAAGGAATCAAAAATGATTACCCCATTACTATGCAGCATAAAAAATGAAAACTTTGTTTTCATAATTTGTTCGATATTTACAATGAAACTATATAAGAAACTCTATTATGGTATCGTGTCATCAAAGACAAGAAAAGTTTTCTTTTTATTTTTTCATGAAACGTGAAAAAAAGCTCGATTTTTTTTCTATTTCCGAAATGTACACCGGAAGCAATTATTTCATTATAGAAAAAGTTGTACCAGCAAAAGTTATTGTTTAAAAAAAAATTTCCCAATTCCTGTGATATTCTCTAGAACTTCTATAAATCCTACAGAATTTCTCCAGAATTTTCTTAGCAATTCCAAAAATCTAAAGTCCCTATAGAAATCTCTATTATGGATAAAAACTGAATTAGATCACATATAGGTATTTCTCTGTACTGTATAACAAATAGATGCTGGATTCAGTGTTCAGGACAGAAAGTTTTCGATTTAATTTAAAAAATCATACGGCAATTTATCGTCAGTTTGAGCGCAATTTAAATCGCCGAATTATATGTACTGTACATATGTATGTAGTGTGTCAGTGTGTATACGCAAAATAGAGTTAAATCGTCACAAAATGCCGCTAGTATAGGACACTTTTATATACTTAGTTAAAAATCGATTAAAACAATTTCATTTATCTATCGTAATAGAAAATGATGTGTGGGCGCAAAGAGATAAATTATGCAACGCATTAAAAACATAAAATCACTAAATGTTATTTGCTAATTCATATAGTTTCGATTATACATAAAACCTTTAAGTATATACATATGCATATACTTACTTAAAGATAAAACTTAACTACTTAACTATACTTTTGCATATTTTATGGTTTAGAAAATTATATCTCCTTTCGGTTTTTTATTAATAAATAAAATTACATCAAAAACTGTTTTAAATTATGAGATATTTAAGGAAATAATCTTGAATATTCGAAATAAAACTTTAACATTAATAAAAAGTACAACAAATATACCACAGAATAAATTTACAAAAAAAAAAACAAAAACAAAAAAAAAAAACATAAAAAAATCTTATGAAAAATGCTTACTACAGAAATATTTACAATAATTCGAGAGAAAAAAAAATCCACCTCAGGAAAAATGAGTTTTTTTGATGTAACTACATCGGAAATGCATTTAGAAGAGTAACAGCACAATCTTCGTCGCCTTTTACATTTATTACTGAACTGGAAATAAACTCTCTAGAACTTTATTTTCCACAAGAACAAATTGCGAAAGCAGCTAGTAAGGTACCTTACCAACCTTTCTTTATTCAATTC
>JANSTT010014053.1:0-22566 GCA_026745375.1 Platyura marginata | reverse complement strand
TTGATTGGTTGTCATTTATTAGACTAATTATATTTTGCCATGAGGGGTAGATATACTTTTGTTACGTACTGTATAATATACCAATCCATGAACCGAATTTTAAGTTTAATTCGGCGTTAAATGTGCAATTTTATCATACAATTTGTGTAACGAGTATTAATAGGTATACATCTACATATATCTATACAAAACAGATAAAGAATTAACCATATTGTCTGTAAAACATTTTATTTTAAATTTTTTATTATGCTTCACTCTAATTCCCAAAAGATTTCTTCTTATAATGACTGAAAACGTCTTTATATCTCCAACAAACATTCTCTCTAAATTGCCTTACTGTCCGGGCAATTTAATTATATTTCAAAAATTCTCTTAAGAATTTATAATCTATGTAGTTACCCTGTAATAGTAGCATGTTTTTACACAAAAAAATCTTTCAAACGTTAAATTACAATCCGAATTTGGCAAATAAAAGTTTTTTTCCCCCTCCCACTCTTCCTTTATTATAACGTAAGGGTGTTGGGTACGCATTACGTACGTAACGGTGAAGTATCTCTCTCTCATTCAAAGAATTGAACAATAAAGCGGATTAAAAAAAGTTTTTTTTTCCAAATTATCTTCTTCTACCTTCATAATGTTCGCTGATATAATTCCTCCATCGATTTTTATTACATCTAATAAAAAATAAAAAAAAAAAAAAATGTTTGGTTGCCCCACCGTTTTGTGGTGCAAAAACACCACACAAAACTTAATTAAAAGGAAAAATAATCCCGAAAAAAAGTAAAAAAAAAAAAAAAAAACAAAAAGAGAGAAGCTTACCAAAACTCTATAAATCCTTGATGTATAAGCACTGTCATAAAGTCTCCCGTTAAATCATCTCGTTCGCCGGTTAACAAGATTATGCCGTTAAAGGATTCTGGACGAAATTCGATATGTAACTGTAAAAGTGAAAAATACAAATTGTTGATTTTCGTTTTTCTCTCGGGTAAACGGTAAAGTGGTAAACAATGAATGAATGAATTCTCAATCACTGAACAGGTAAGTTTAGTTTTAAATGCAGGGTGTTCCATGCAGACGCCACAAAAAGTACTGGGTGCTGAGATTTTTCAGCCGGAATGTCAGTGTCTGTCTTTTAGTTAGGCGCCATGGGTTCAATTATGTTGAATATCGATATCGGTTATTTGAGAATAGGCAATATCAACAAAAATTCAATCGAAAATGGTTTTTTTTATGAAATCTGGTAATTTGGGATATTTTACACTATCTGGCAACATTGTTTTACTTAATTTCACGAAAAAATATGATTTTTTCTCGCTTTTTTAATCGTCTCTTTTTTTTCCAAAAAATATTTAGTTTTTTCTATCTCCTGAAAAATTTGAAAAAGGAGGTTTAGGACCTATTTGACAAATATCCATCGATATGTTGAATAAATGTTGTAATAAAGTTTTATGTTGAATATATTGTGTTTAATCAATGTAATAGATGTGTAAGGACACTTCACAAATTACTTCAGAGAGCGTTTACTCTGTTTGCCGGTTCGTCAACCTCTTCCTTCTCGCTCGCCTCGTTAGCCGTTCTTTACTTGACTAAACGAACTCGAGCTAATCAATGGATAGCAGAGGGATATTTTATAAGTAATAGATATAAGGATATAGATTTAGATTTAATAAATAATTGACATGATAAGTTATACTGTAATTGTAGCAATCGAAAGGGACATTACAAAACCAAACGGCAAAGTTTTTAAGCTTTCTACATAATCGTCGTTTCACTATTGTGGCGTCAACACAAAAAATTAATTCTTCATTGTTTTTAATTAACAAAACAAATCAAATTGAAAACAAAATTACCTGAACATGCTTATAGGCTCCACGAAGTGCTGGAAATGCCATCCATGACTTTTTCGTAAATCGTGGAATATTTAGTTTGATATCTAAGAAAAAAAAAGAAAGAAAACAATTTCGTTAATCACTTCCATAAATTAAATTTTGGTTATTCATTATTAAAAAGTGTATGTACACCCTATAAATCTGTCAACCTCTTGGCAGCGGTCTTCATAGTATTTTAATTCAGTTTATCTGAACAGATTTATCTCTAAAGTAAGATTATTGCGTCTGCAAGTAATGTGGTTTCAGTGGAGTCATTTGTATACTTTCATTCTTAGCAGATACCTAAGCACGACAGTTTAAATTTCGCTCAAATCGCTTCGATTTTGGATTATCCCAAATACTCTTTTGACAGAACATAAGGCAATAAAACTACCGATGATCTTGCAAAAAGAGGTATAGCTAAGCCCAAACCTTTAAGGATCTTGGACCTATCTGTTGTGCTGATCTAGAACGGTCACTCGCCATTAAAAGGATGGTCTGGAAGATCGAAAAATGTATTGCACCTTTACAACACATCAATAATCTTATAAATAAATACAAATTACAAAGATCTTAACTAAAAAAATGTTTGGTTAACCCTTTTTTGTTCAAAATCTAAGGGTTAATTTTTTCCAAAAAAATTTATTTGGTAAAAAATGCTGGAAATTTAAAAAAATCTAAAAATACAAAGTTTCAAAATTTTATCTTTAGTATTAAGAAAGTTAAAAACTGTGTCACAAAATCGTCGAAAAAACGGTCAAAACATTTTTTTCCATTATCTTCCATCAAAATGTCACATGAAAAAAAAACGTTGTGCTCGCACTTTTCACAACCACCGCACACACTGCCTACTGACGACATCTCACAAGTGTTCAATTTTACATAAAAAAAAAACTTTGTTTCTATGGAAGGGGAGCCAACTCTCCATCAAAAGTTGGGAGACAGAAGACATATTCATTTCTATGTGTAACTACTAAGCTTTCAATTTTTTTTTAACAAATAAAAAGTGTCGAAATTAAAGCCATCATTGCCACTTTTCTATTGTTGTGTACAAAAACCACATCAAATAATGTCAAAAAATTATTAAAATTGCTCAGGCTGTAGGCGTTTTTAATTTGGCTGTTGTTTTCTCATTGTAAAAAAAAAAAAGAATTCTCTTTTCAACGAGTCTTATGGCATTGTTTCCAAGAAAGAAAAATAGACATTTCAATAACATCCGATTATGTACATTATAATCGGAAAGAAGAAAAGGAAAAAAAACTTCCACCTTCATATTAAATTATATACCAATATTTTATAAAGACTTTATTGACATCAAATGAATATTAAATCTTTCAATTTCAATTAATTCAAATTTTAGATATTCTATCATTTGAAGATATACAATATACATATACATATATCATATGCATACATATGGATATACGATTTACTTATTAGGTATATGAAAATTGGTTCCTTTTGAACCATCAATTCATTAATTACAATTTGAAATGTAATTATTTGATAAAAGCTTTCCAATTTATACAGGTTGTCCCCGCCCATACTTTCAGGGCGTGTTCCTCTGATCGATTTGGTGCAAAAATTTGTATACGAGCGGGGTTGAGGAGCGGCTCCACAAATGAATCGTTAAGGGCGGTGGAGCGCGGCATATATGTACTTGTACCTTCTATATACTATATAACAAAATCCATCAATTTTTCGGGTGCTATTGAAAGGTTTTTCCGTTTTCCGTTGTCAAAAAACTAGCCCATTCCATATAAAATGTATTAGTCATCCGGATTGACCATCAACCAGATCCAGAATTGAATCTCCTCAGGGGAAAAAAATGGTGTGAGTGAAAAAAAACCTTGAATTTTTTTAAGATTTTAAGAATTTCCAAATTTTAAACTCCAACTTCCAAACCAAAAAATACCCCAACTTCACCCCAACCTATCTTCATCTACCACAATTGTGTCGTTTTGTTACCACTGAATATACATTTATCTTATTAATATGACGACATCTTCTTTCTGTGTGTGTGTGTGTGTGGAAATGCAGCACTTGGTGATGGTGTTTCTCCTGGAAACCTTACAAATGCTCGCCATTTCACCTGACACCCTTTAAGCACTGTCATTCTCAGATAATGCAATTTCTAGACTGATTTCTGTTGATTTTAAAAAAGTAATCTTTAACTGACATAAATGTTTTGAATTCTATTTTCTATCGAAATGGGCCTTCTTATCGATCGCAACTAACCGAGGCAAAAAAAAACTTGTCCGAAAAAACAATTAGAAAAATTTATTCAACTCATAAGAAAAAACGTTCAAATACCTGTAGGAAAAAATTGGCTTTAATCCTACTTATAGGAATTTCCTAATTAATACGACTTTTAATGAACCTAAAATTGTACAAATTACACGCAGTCACTATATCCAAAATAGTTTTCCATTAAATATACTAATCGACATAAATATTAAGCTTCATCATACTTATAAATATGAAAGAAAATTTTTCATTACACGCTATTTTCTTTGTATAATGTTCACATTTAAAATTTCCAATTTTCCATTTTTGAAGTCGTCTATCAAGGAAAAAGAGAAAAAGGAAAGAAAAAAACCAATTTTTCATAGACGAGAAATAATTTAGAAAGGATTATCAGCAATATTACTGACGCACACCCCAGCCAACCACTACACCCGCTTTTATACCCATCAATTATAGGATATATACATAGGTATATGTACACAGAGTATAGTCCTTTTGGGGAAAAAGTCATAAAAATGAAAAGCTTTATTCCTTGTAGGACGATGATATATATATATATATTTGTTCGTTGGCATAATTTTAATTTCGTAGAATAACAATATATATATACATATATATAGATATATATATATTTTTAATAACAATTTTCATTGCTTTTCTTTTCTTTGTTGTGCTTATCTTAAAATGTTCAAAGTCAAGGAGGCACACTTAATAGGAGAATTTAATACCAGTCACCACACGCGCGCCTACAAGTTATGTTTTAGAAAAAACAAAAAAAAAACCCCCCGTAAATTTATAGATTTTGAGAATGAGTTCGTTGCCATCAGAACGACTTTTTGAATTGTTGAATATTAATAATCTCAGGCGACGACTTTTGTGGATAATACTCGTGTGTACTACACAAACAGGATGTGAAATAAATGTCGCCTGTTTAGAAGATAATAAAACAGAATTTTTTAATAATTCAATTAATTCAGCTATTAGATTAAAAAAAAATTCAAAAACTAAATGTCCATATTTTCATAAAACTCCTAATGTTTCGTTTTTAAATGGCACATTAGCGTCTGTACAGTGGTGTTATTAGACCTTGTTGGTCGCATTCTTCCATTCTTTTTAGAAATCTTTAATGTTCCGTGCTTATTGCACCCAGCATAGACGACATTTTTGGGTCCATAGCTATTCCAATTGGTCTTAGTTCTGGGCAATTGAAAGGATTCATTGTTTCCGAAAAATTGACATCATTTTGAGTGTTCCATTCCACGGGTCTTCTTGGAGTAATGTGAAATTGTTAAATCAGGTCAAAATAATGTGGGGCTACTTTTTGTTTTTGGAAATGATTTCAGTCCATTGTTCTTTTTGATTTTTTGCACAAGTGACACTAATGGATTCACTTTATAAGCCTTTAAACACTTTTTGCTCAACTTGTCGATTTTCTACGCCACCTTTTTTCGATCTTATTTTCATTCCAAGCCAGCTTTTAATTGATTTTAATAGTCTCTGAACCGTTTTCGAAACATTTTTTCCGACTTTTTTGGCTATATTTTTGGTTGATATGCCTAGATACTGTATACACAGTACAGATATGTATATTCTCGAGAAAACTACTTAAGTTTGACGTCATTTTTGACTTGGTTTACTGATTAAAATTAATAACAATATGCAATGCTCTAAAGAAAAAATTAGAGCATTTAACATGTCTGTGCATGTTTAACGAGTCGCATATATAGCGACATTTATTGCGTGCACACTCTTTATGTAGTACATTCAAGAGTCATCCTGTAGTTCTCTGTGCAATTGAATAACGTGTGGTTATTAAATTCTGTCTTTATGTAAAAGAGCCTACAGTCTATAACGATCCTAAAACGCCCCTATTGTTATTTAACAAGAATTGATGGAACATTTTATACAAAAATATTTCATAACTTTGATTGTGATGTAGGCATGGAGAATTTAAAAAAAAAAAAAACGTCCCACTACTATTTCGACTACATAGATATAAAAAAAAATCCTTGACGCCCCCAGATGTGTCAAGTCATCAATATGGGCCTTAATATGTCAATAATGATTACAAATTAGAAAATATGCCGATAAATTGCAACCAGGGAGCCAACAAACCAGGGTTTTCGGGACTAAATCTTTATAAATAACCACATACATCACACATTAATATGTAACAGTAAGTTAAGTTGAAAAGTGAACTCCTGCGGCGTCGGGGGTAAGCATACATTTTCCGGGTGATTTGGAGATGTTGTGGGTGGCATTCTATTTTTCTTTTTTTTGGAATTTAATTTCTGTTATGAATCGATACAAACAGTATACAGGTATATGTACAGCGAAGCAAAGAATGCGAAGGTGTAAATATTAATTTCCCTATCAAAAATATGGTTGATGGTGGCATAATGGCGCTCAGAGAATACAAGCTTGTCATTTGATTCGTTTTATTATTAAATGACTAATCTTTAAAACAGAAAAAAACACGATTTCGAGATTCCATACAATATAAAAAATGAATTTTAACTTAATTTTTGACAAACTCAATCTCCATTTAATCCATTACATAAACATACGGAAGTCCTTATTAGTTGTGACAAAGACATTTTGTTAAAAGAAGGTTCCCCATCAAATTCAAAAAGCTTTTAAATCCCTCGGATTTAATGAATCCATAAAAAAAAAGTACATAAAATGGGGGCGAATGGACGGATAAAAAGTATTGCTTTATCCCTCCTAAAACCCGATTAATAATTAAAACCGAATGAAACATAAAATAATTATTTGTCACATTATTTTTCGAATAATACTGTCTGGTTTTTTTTTTTTGTAAGGAAACAGGAATTTTTCCCGGTACACAAATTATTTCCCTTTTATTGTTTTAATTTTTTTTTTTATTCTTTTATGATATTGTACGTATAGGTAGCGAAATGATAACCGAACTATACGATAGCAAAAATGTTCTATGCATGTGTATGTACATATGTATGTATGTATGTATGTATGTATTTACGGGTGTTGCACAATTCTTGTACACTTTTATTGTTAGACTTTTAGTTCGTGCACAAACTAAATACGTTACGTTTATAGTAGTATCCAGAGTACCAAGAGACATACGGAAAATGAATATGTTTCCGTTTCCGGTATGACAGGCGACATAAATGAGACTACATTGGGTGCTACATAGTAAAATCTGTTGCACACAAAACATTGGAGTATATATGCTGTCACATTACGTGCATGCCGGAGTTGTTTATTCTCATTTCATTTCATTTCATTTTTTTTCTTTTTTTTTTTTAATTTCTATGGAAAGAATTCAGCACACACATAACTAGGTATAGAAGACCATCAGGATATTATTCGTACATGTTTTATGAAGTCATTCGATTTATGTGAAATATTTCCCGACATAAAATCGTTTATTTCGACCTAAAAATGTTGAAAATTGGAAAATGGTAATGTGTTTATTGCAAAAATAATGTTTTAACGATTTTTCGAATTGCATCCTATTTCTTTATATATGTATATAAGGACATCTGTACGATGTCTCTGGATTGATGTTTGAAGACATTGCATTGTCGTAATTTTAACGTAATTCTGACGTAATAATTTACTAATTATTTTATTTAAATTCTATTGAAATTTTAGTTCATGCAAAAATATATATTATATCGAGGTGTGAAACGGTCACCCAAAGTTATGCGTACAGTAATTATCGATGATCTAGATCTAGAATCTAGATGAAAGGTAATCCTTTGGAGAGTCATACGAATACATTTTAATCGTCCCTCAAAACATCGACAGACAGAAAACGAGGTTATCAGAATGGAGAAGTAGAGGACACTACCATCTGATAACCCAAAAAAAAAACAGTGCGGGCAGCGGGAACGACACAAAAAAAAATGTCGAATAACAATATCAGCTAGCATGCCATACACAATTTTTAATAAAAAAAATTGAGTCTACGTTAAATCATTTACTCTGACTTAACTTAGTTGATTGTTGAAATGCCAAATAATTTGGTTGAATATAATTTTGGAAATTCCTACTACCGATCGGTTTTTAGTAGTTACATAAATTTTTAAGATGTGCTCCATGTATGTTGTATACCAGCAACTCCAGCGTTATTTTTGTTCATAGTGTTAGAGGTTCTTTTCGAACATTTCCTTCTAACTGATTTACTAAATGTGTCAAATATTTTTCATATTTACTCTCCTTAGACATTTTAATAACAAGCAAAATTTATGTCGCCGCTAAGGGAGTGTGCAAATGGTTAAACTTATAATAATAAAGTGATACAACATTTTAAGTCATTATATACATACCATCTGCACATTTGAGTCCAGCTTTTCCATATGGACACAAACAACGTTCAACTCCGTTGAAACTTTCACAATATCCATCATGTCCGCAATCCATTTGACACTGGTTTCTGTCGAGAAACAAAACAAAAAAAACATTTTAAAGTACCATCTCTTATACATCAAATATTTAAAAAAAAAATCATGTCAGTAAATACCCTTTGTACATTAAACATTCCCAAGATTCAGATTTAAGAGTACGTATCCCGTAGTTGATTGTTTTAGGTGACCTAATAACTTGTAACTCTGTCGATTAAATCCCAAATTATTCTTGTTCAACACAAAATTGCCTAGACAAATTAGACAAATTTCGCTAGCAATTTCATTTAAATCTGAATCATTAGGATAAGTAGCAAAAATATATTCAACACACAGTTCGGGTTCAGGGTTACTTTTCAACGCTTGGAAATAAAATTTGTTTTTCATACTTAAAACATTTACTTTAATAAGTCAAACTTTTCCTGGACTTACCGGATGGAACTTACAAATCTCTGCAAGAACAAACCACCAAAAGCATTTGGCAAAATGAAGGCCACTATCAGGAGGATGCAGACAAGCTAAGGCACTTATCAGAAGACCGGATGAATAGGCATCAAAATATTTTATTTTCTTAACCAGTGCACTAATGTAAAAAAAAAACTAACATGGTTCCTTACAGGGCACGATCAGTTAAAAGCGCAACCTGCAGATTCTACGAGTAGCTGCCAGAAACGGTAGAACATTTACTCTGTGACTACGCAGCCGTATCGGGAAAGAGACAAAGGTCGTTTGGAAGCCATTTGGCGAACTTGTCGGAAATCCGTGACGCACCTTAGTCAACAATTCTATGGTTAATTGATAGTCTGGAAGGATAGACCATGGACATGTTAGAATGACGCGAGTCGAAGTGAATGTAGTAGGGAAAACTTATTTCGAATTTCACGCATGTACATAGTTTGAAAATAACTTTTGCGTTGCAACAATATACTAGAATGTAACCAACAGTGCTTGAAATAAAGTTATGTGAAAACTCAATAAGTTGATTAATGCATACGGCCTCAAAATCAAAACTTTGGTTAAGAAGAAACCTACAAGGTTACAAGAACTAGCAGCAAAACTATGTATTTCACTAGTAAATAACAATTTAAAATTGCACTATGTACTTATATAGTAATCTTGCGGTAACGTTAAATTAAAACTTAAGACTTGTAACTTGTAACGTATCCGTTACACAATATTTCTCAAAAACTTAGGCTACATTATCGTTTAAGCAACTGTTTTTCCTAACTAGAAATTGTTGCTAGCGTATTGGTGTCAGAGCAATAAATTTTAATTTTCATCGCTAGAAGTATATTACAAACAATTATAAATATAGTAAACGAACAATTCCTCTAAAGGAGAACTTATTACTTAACTCCATCGAGGATAATTAAGATCAAAACTTTTTTGCTTGACTTCCTTTTATTTTTATTCACTCATTAATTTCTCGGAACTATTTTTATTGATATATGAAAAGTTTAACTCTTAAAACAAACAAAAAAAAAAAAACTTACTTTACGGATGATTTCTCTGCTGGCAATGTTGAATTCTTTTGGAAACTTTCATTTCGGGTAATTGCAGTTTCCGGCACTTGTGTCATAACATCCCCCATACTTCCTTTGTACACCTCAATATGAATATAACTTTTGATATTTTCACTGTTTTTGTCATTATCATCATTTTCATCACCATTTACAACACCAACAACATCCCGTTCAAGAAAAACATTTCTCTCCTCATTTCGATTTCGAAAATTTAATCGATTATTGTTTACATCATCGTACACTGACATATCCTCTTTCGATAAATAACTAATGTCATGATGATATTGGAATTCTTTCTGTTGTTGTTCATCCTGTTGTTGTTGTTGTTGTTGTGATTGCTGTTGTTGTTGTTGCTGCTGCAAGTTCTGTTGATATTTTTGTTGTTGTTGTTGATGATCCTGCTCTTCACTTTGCACTAATACACTTGACATTGTTGTCACTATTTTTGCTAATTTAATTTTATCACTAATTAAGCTCTCATCGTCTGATGTCATTATGCTATTTACGAAATTTTCATCTGAATCATTATCGTCAGATGTGTCATTATCATCTAAATTATTGTTAACGTTTTGTGAATTGTCTAATTTGGCGCTAAACGAAGCTCCTCTTTGATATAGAACATCTTCTACATTGTTTGCATTTAACTCATCGTTCGGTTGAAGTGTTGAATTAATCTCTGAAAGCAAAGAAGAGTTTTTCGGTTGTGTTTATTCAATGAAAGTTTATTATGGCATAATATAAAGTATGTATTGAATATGTTAAATATTTGGTAATATTATTACACATGTATAGAAAGAAAGAGAGAGAGAGAGAGAAAGATACTTAAGTGACTCAATCATAAAATGATGATAAAAGACAAAATTTGTGTGTGTTTTTCATTTCAATTTTTGAGAAGGGGTGGCAACTTTTCAAATGTTCCTGAACAAATAAATTCCTCAAACAAGGATACCTCTCTATCCATCTATTTGTATATTACTTATATAATTTATAATCCATGCGCCCCCATATATATGTAAAGATATACCTTTTCTCAAGCACACCCCCCACACCACCCCTGTATTCCCCCCATAAAATCCCTTCCACCTCTTAACAGATTATAAAATAAGAGATTATACTATGGGCACAGAAAATCCAAGAGCCATTGTTGACAGGATTACGAAAATAAACACAATTTTTGAAGAAGTGAGTACACTTGGGTACATTACATTTAGAGAGCCCACACAACTACCTAATTCCGATGGAAATTTTAACCTCATCCATAAGATGCGGAAGGATTCACCAACTCCCACCCCTTCTTACAAAATATTGTTGATAATTTGATGTGCGGGTATTTGTTTTTTATTTCATTATTTACTGTGAGAAGAGGGAGAAAGAGAGAGACAATATCTCTGGTAATACTTCTGATAAGCAATAAGGATTGTTCTTATATAGAAACAATTACTATTTCAAATCAATGTTTAAGACATACATACGTGGATTTCTCCTACATATCTCTCTATTATCGACAATAGAGACGCAAACAATTAGCTTAAGTGGGCGATAGAAATTAAAAATTCATCTCATTGTCGTCGGTCAATATAAATATATTCAAACAATAGAGCTCGTCTGTATTTTTTAATGTTTCAACAACAGTAATTCCAAAAATACTTCAACTTAAAAATAGAAATTATACTTTCCTGTCTAAACATAACACGACCTCGACCTTCTAAGCTACTAAATATTTTAATGTTTTCGAAAGATTTGTCACAAATGCGAAATTGCAATCAATCTTTTTAGTTGAGTAATTATTTAACCATTTAGGCAGGGATTGATGTTTTCATAAATAATATGGCCACAAAACTCTTGATTCATTTTTATTTGATTTGTTGTTGTTGTTGTTGTTTCTAATTCACAGAAGAAGAACAACAAAAAAAAACCGTCCATTCCACAAGAATCCCGTTTTGTCCTTCCAAGTATAACAATAATTTGCTTTGACGGCAACGTTTAGGTATGTAAGTGGCTATTAAAATTCGACCGAAAATTGCTGGCAACATTTAGCCTATATATGCGAACAACTTTCATAAATATTTATTTATATTACGTAAATCTTGAGTTCTTGTTAATGCTAATGGTATTATTATGTCATAATTTTCCAGAAGTAAATTCGCAGGGGGATGCCATGCCACAACCCTTTCCAATTCCGATTTGGCTGTTATAGAGAGAGAGGAAAATTTTGGTTTTCGCTGTGCTTTGCGAAAATTTATGTTTATGCTTAATGTTTTGTGCTTTATTAATTGATGTTATTTTGTATAGAGAATTTGTACGCATGCGATTTCAATAGTTTAAAAATTATTGGAGCTCTATGGTTTAGGTATGTGCAACAATTTCAGGCGTAAAAACGGTCTTCACAACAAGGGGATGTTTTTTTTTTTAAATAGAACTAACATTGACGAAGCGTAACAACATTTTTGTTTTGTTTCTTTTTGCCGTACATTCGAATATCGAATATCGAATTTTTGACGTTACGCCATAGCCACAGCACACAAATAACACCTTCTACATGGATGTCCAACGACAGTGTTTTCAATATGTGTAGATAATTGAGAGAAATCGCTAAAAATTTTAATTACAATAAGTAACAAAAATATATAAAAACGTGTTGCAAGCGAAACGAGCAAAATTTTCTTTAATTTTGGAAACGTTGGCTATTTTAGATGTACATTTTGTACAATGTGTACTTAGGGGGTTTTTTGTTTCGGTAACTACTGTTCATCTAAGAGAGATAAAATTCTTAATTACCCCCACTCCCCCCTATCATGAATAGCAATTATCCAATAAAAATAAAATAAATATTTGATTAGTAGTATAATATATTGCATGAATTACCATTTTAAAAGAAATTTCAGAAATCTAGTAGCCATATTTAAAATAATTATGCGGCCATTATACATAAAGTTACAAGTCACTAACCCCTCTTATTGCGATTAATTCTTATCCACCACCAATCGTGACTATTACTTTATTATAAACCGACGGCTCTCGGAGCTCCGGTATTATTTTCTACTCTATTTGAACATATAATTTGGTTTTCTTTTCTTCCATTTTCTAACTATGCATGTACAAAATGAATTAAACTGTTCACTTTCCGAGAAAATTTCTATTTAACATTTTCCCTATACTTGCGATTCAATTTATACGAACTTGGCAGACAGAAAATAAAAATAAAAAAAAAAAGATAAAAAAACAAAAAACATTAAATCAATAAGGGAAATACAGTGTAGCAAGAACTGTATGATGTGAACCCAATTATGGCGAACGAATATAATTATGAAAAACACGCAATCAACCAATCCAACACCGTTTTAGGTGAAATGAAAATATTGATTAGTTTTTTTTTTCTTTGAATAAGTCGCACAGTTACCTTGCCGTCCGGCTGACGTTAAAATTCGAAAAGTTTTCTATGATTGAAATGAAAGATAAAATCGAAAATAGAAATGTAACTTAAAAAAAAAAAAAAAGGAAAATCTCACGTCGAAATTTAAATATAAAAATTGTTCGACATAAATCTAATTTATTGTAGAAAAAGAAAAAGTCAATAATCACACAAAATAGGGTAAGTACCTATGTGTTGGTACAAATACAAAGTATTGATTGATTTTGATAGGGACGTGATTTTTTATGAATCATCTACACTGCTGCGGCCCTTTTAGATAGGCCTATTGTATAATACTCCCAGTTACATTTATCTCAATTGATCTAACGATCTCTTTTTTTTTGTGACAAAATTCAGCACGTGTTCTTTTTAATGAAACCTTACAAATGTGCATTATTTCTCATGTAATGGTCCTTTTTTGTAACACTATAAATCATGTCAAATGCAAATATCTATGTGGTATCCCAGAAAGCAATGAAAAGTATGGACCCTTAGACCCACAAAGTGACATGAATAGATCCTTAACATTAAACAGTTTTCCACAATTAGCCGAAAAGCAATTTTTCGAAAGAAAAAATTCAAAAAATCACAATTCCCAGAAAAAAAGACCTCGACTTACGATTTCCGAAAGATTTCTTCAAAAAAAAAACCTCTCCGAAAGTGTTTTTAGGATATTTAATAAAAAATCAGACCCTAAATGAAATAGCAACTCTGTAAATGTACTTCGAACGCCATATTGTTTTGGGCAAGCCCGTTTTTAAAGACTTTTTCTTACCTCAATACCAAACGTAAATTTTCGGGATTCCATATACATATTCGAAAGTATTGAACTTCCAAACTAAAACGATATGGCAATATGGAACAAAATATTCTATGAGATTTTTGTCTTCTATTTTAATCTCCCCCTCCCCACTAGACACTATTCCTGAAGGAATGACCCCGCATCTATTTCATACCCTGGTATATCAAAACTCTAAAGTATTATATGTAGGTACTACACAAAAATCTCCAGTGTATTTGAAACATTGTATGTATGTATAGGTATGTAAAGAAGTTCTTCATATAAAGGCAAACAGCAGGAGTTAAACAAAAATGGAGAGGAAAAAGAAAGAAAAAAAAAAAAAAAAAAAAAAACTTAATCCCCGGGAGATTTAAATACCCATACAAGGTATAAGTATAAAGTTTAAACCCAAACGGATTTCATTCACCCATGTTTACCAGGAAAAGTTGATCGCGCTCCTAATAATACACATGAAGGGAATATGAGTAGATTTTCGGATTCCATCATAAATCACTAAAGCAATAGAGAAAATATTCCTAATTTCACGGTTTGCCAATTCCTGCACTTTTTGGTTGCATTTGAAATATCCTCTCTGCAATTAATGGGCTGCTATGGTTATAAGTACCTATGGATGTATGTATCTCGTTTACTGTACAGAATAGAACTAATAGATAGAAGGTTAATCCCATAGAATGGTCTAATAGTCAATATATGTACATATGTATGTATGTGTATACTTGTTGTATGTAGTTTTTTTTTTTATTTGATTTTACTACAAATTGTGCTTTTACTCGGTCCTGTGGCTTATTGAAGTCAGAACAAAGCTTTATTCTGCCATATATACACCATTTGCAATGTTATCGATTTTAAGAACAATGCATAAAAGTTTCAAATTCAATAATACTTTTGTATAGCAAGCTTTCAACATTTTATATATTTCACAATCTATGTGTAATGTATATTATGTATTGTATTGTATTGTACTGTATTTATATACATTACATGTATGTATACTATCTATATATGTATTATATACCTACAAACATATCGCATATAAACTTCTGGTAGAAGTTTGGAGTATGTGCGCTTTCCACCAAAACAGGAAGTAACGGATATATATACATATATATATAATTCACTAAAAGCAAACCCTCCATTTAAGACATACATACATACATATATATACTAACATTCCATACCTATGTACATATGATACATACATATATAGACGATATAAACATAAAATATACCCCCAAAGTAGCTTTTCTATGTATGTATTTTGGAGTATTCTATAAAAATCTATAGATTTAGGGTAATTTATTTGTTTATAGTACATTGTATTGTTTCTATATAGGAGAAATTCGTGATCTGTTTACATAATTTATTGATAGGAAGGCAATAAACAAAGTATTTATACATACACAAACACAAAAACACACACATACACCGACAGACATACAGAGGCGAAACGTGAACAATTTGGCCTGGTACAATTTTACTTAATTAGGAGAAGCAACAAAAAAAAATGATAATAGCCACTCTTCAAGAATGTCCTCGAATAACCGATAGGAAAATTACGGAAATTCTCATATAACACAGTATACTATAGCACGGTTTCACTATAATATCTGTAGCAAAAAGTTAAAGTAGCTTAAGTCTTAGTTATTTAAATGAGACTTAAAGCTACTTTAACTTATTGCCACAGATATGATAAGAAAATTCTCGTATAACACGGTAATTCTACAATAGTCTTTTACAACACGGAATTATGTTAGAACCTATATCTACCATGTTATAGAAGGGATACCTGTACAGTAATACCCTGACTTACGCGAACAACTCACGAGTTACACGGTTCGATAAGTCGGTCCATCAGCAATTAAAATTCCGGCTAAACGGCTGAAGCTGGAGAATTCAAATTTTGACAATTTTTGGAGCAAAAGTGTAGAAAAATTATAGAGAATATTGAAGATTTTCATTCATAGACCGAAAAAGTTCTACGACCTACCGTTATGGCGCTGCAATCAATTTTATGTAATTTCTACGATTTTTAATCATTTGTGCACAAAATATTTGATGTTCCGACAAAATAGGTAAGGACAAAATCATAAATAAGTCGTAGCCAATAATATCTTCCTTACTGGTTATTTGATTACAGATGGTTTGAAAAAAATATTTAAATATTATGAATTATTACAAATCGACCAAATGAGTCTGTGGTAGAGGTGATGTCATTCGAACGGAAGGTCCCGGGTTCGATCCATGTCTGTGAGTAAAAATATTCAGTGTTTTTCTCTCGAGTGGTTCGGATTCCACTTAACACTTTAGATTTCATTGCTGAAATTCACCGATTCTACAAAGGAAACATTTCAAATGTTAGAAAAAAAACATCTGTAGTTTGGCAGTTACAGTGTTTGGAAGTTTGGCAGTTAACCTGAAATGATGAAAAAGTCCTCAGAAAGAGCGTTGAGCCAATGCCTTTCCCTATTAAAAAATAAGTTCAAGAAAACTCCACCACAGTCTCGAATACATCGACGTTGGTTGACAACCGACAGATATGGCAAGGAGTTGTGGAGTCAGCCAAAAAAAAAACCTCACCTAGGATGTTAAGAAGGCTAAATCATGAATGATTACATTAAAACCGGGTAGACTATGTCATATTTGTCTGTTAAATGCTATACGCCACAGATTCACAAAACAGAAACAACAAACTTAAAGAATAAAACTGACAAATAGAGACAAAACTCATCGTTGTTCTGTTTCTTATTGCGTCTATTCGCAAAATGCCAAGATAAATTCACAGGAATATATGTATGTAGGCACAAAAAGCAATGAGTATGAAAAAGTAGAAGTAGAGCATCAACTAACAACAATACGGTTTTTAATACAATTTTAGTGCGGTTGTTAAGTTGAAGTGGTGTGTGGTTTTCTGTAGAGCTTTACTCCACAGTCGAGTCGAGATGTTGTAAACATAGCAACATAATTTAAAGCTACACTCCTCGTATACATATATTTAGAAAAAGCAAACTATTTTCTCGTTTACAAGCTATATTATACTGAATGGCTTATATTTTTAATACAATGCTGACTAAAAACCATCCATCTAATAAGATGAAAAATGGAAGGAAAAACATTTATGATGATGAGGCAAGTGGCATCAGGAAAAATGAGTGAACGATTAGGATTTTTTTTTTTTACATTTCATAAACTTAAAGTACCGAATAAAAAAGTTTCGAACAAAAGTGGTGAGCGGTGTTCCAAAATTTGAAACAGGCTGTCGTGGGGGGTTCACACAATGAAACGCAATTTATACAAGGCACGAAGGATTTTACAATGATTATACGAAGTGTGCCCTATGTCTGCGTGATTATCTTCACTTTCAATGGTTCTACAAGCTGGATCAGCTCTTTAACTCTCGTAAAGAGTATTCACAGCAGTTTATTTTTTTTTACAATGTATGGTTGATGGTCACACGATCAACCCTTATCCGGGCTTAGGAATATTTCCGTTGAAAACACTCCAATTGCAAAATTCCACAAATTCTCATACCTCAAGATGTTTTTTTTTTCTAACATTTAAAGTGTTTCTTTCGTTGAGTCGACAACCGGCAGTTATTCCTTGAAATGATGCCCTGCACTTACATTTTTAAGTGCAATCCGACCCACTCGGCCCAAAGTTCCAACTCCGTACGAGAGAAAAACACTTAATATTTTACTACCAGACAGGGATCGAACCCAATACCTCCCGTTCCATTACCTCTAACACTGAGCCATTTGGTCGACATGATTGTCTGATTGTATCAAATTTCTAATAAAGATAGTCGAAAGGAGGCGTGGGGAAGGTGTTTTTCAAAATTCACCACAGAACTCATGGCATGAAATTTTCTAAATTTGAATTAAATAAAAATTAATACAAAAATAGATTTTCTTCTGATTACTGAAATGGGGGGGGAGGATGGCGTAGCGGATGTATGGGTGAACAAGTGCGACAAGTGAACGAATTCGACAAATACTTTTTCAAAAACTTGATGCTGCCTACAATTCAATTAAAATTCGAATTTATAGCATACCAACAACAACAAAAATCACATTCTAAGCATACAAATTCTATAGATTTAACCAAAAACCCTTAGTATGTAGTACTACGTGTAACGTACGCAACGAGATGAACCAACATTTTCTGTTATATCTTGAACGGAATAGAAGAGAACATGAAAAGAAAAAAGGCTATTAAATAAAATAAATTAAATGTAATAAATTCATTATTTTCTAAAAGAAAAGCATTCATAGAGGTACGGTTGGTATTTATGTATTTATATATGTATTATGTATTATATTTCTGTTGAGGGGGGGTTTTTTTTATACTAAACTTTTACCCTTACACCTTCATACTTTTATATCTTTTTTGGCATGGACCTGCGCTATAGACAAGTTTTTTTTTTTGTATAAAAATGCCAAGTATAAGACACGAAACTAAAGCAAATTATTTTTATATATATAAAAAAAAAAAAAGAAAAAAGACGTATTACATGCGTGTAGCATTATGACTATGATAACATACATACATCCATCCATCCATCCATCCATACATACATACAGGCATACAGGTATAATATGTTTTACCTGTATATAGGATGGAAAAGTTTCTTTTCTTTCAACTGTACATTATAATTCAATAAGACCTATGTATATAGATGAAAGAAGAGCAAAGTCGGAAAATATTGAGTTACCTTCACTAAACCCTCCCTTCCCTTCCTATTTCTATTGTGGACAAAATAGAATATAAATGCATGTATGTATAATGTATCGTTACCGTACATACATATAAGATACATAAATACACTTCGTCAGAATATTAACTAACAAACGACAATCCAAATAAATAGGAAAAGCCAACATTTTCCAAACTACAGACGAGAAATGATGAAATTGATAAGCTTGAGACAAGAAATTGTCATATATATATTGTCTAGTATATATGTATATACTAGAACACACAAAATAAAAAAAAACCCCCGGATATTTCCTTCATTGTATACCTATTTTTAGTTATGTAAAGAAATAATTATACATTGTGTATGTACAATTGTACATATTTTTGTATACCTATTGTGAAAATATAATAATAATAAAGAAATTAATTATGGCATAAAGCGAGAAAGGATGCCAATTAGGAGACTACACAAAAAAAAAACTTGTATGGCGCATACTGAATAAAATGTGGAAAAATGAACAAAAATAATTTGTATCCGAAATTTTGAGAATCATTGATTTCATCACACCAAATAATCGTGGGACTATTTCAAAAAAAAAACTTAGCCATTTTGATAGAAGAAAATGAAAAAAAATTTGGAAGTTTCACGAACATCATCTTGACAGTTTTTTTCAAAAAGTGACACAAATTTGAACTTATATGATTTTGAAACTTTGTATTTTTAAATAATTTAAAATTTCCAGCATTTTTTGTCAAATAAAAGTTTTTGGAAAAAGTTAACCTTGTTAGATCTATACATATATTGAACATGAAAGGGTTAACCAAAAAATTTTCAAAAAACTACCAATCCTTTTCAGAATTTTATTCGTGATGATTTCGAAAAGTTTTAATTTTTAGAAAATGTTAACCCTTTAAAGTCCGAACGGCTCCATTGATCGGCATTGAAGGGTTAATTTTAAAAAATATGGCAATGCACTAAAAACAAACACTGAACAAATTTCGTGAATTTAAAATTTTTTTTTCTTCAAAATGTATGGAAGACCTGAAAGGGTTAATTTTTTCGCAAAATTTTATTTGCCAAAAAATGCTGCAAATTCAAAATAGTACAAAGTTTCAAATTAATTTCTTATTCTTAGTATTAGATTTAGAGATTAGATTTAGGAGAGGTTGGTCCCAAAGCACCGCGATCTTAAAAGATCTATTGTACTGTACCTCTAGTTTAAAATCCTTCCCAGTATGGTGTTGATCCTATTTAGGATTCTTAGTATTAAGAAAATCCTTAAATCTGGAGCGGAAATCTTTTCTTCTTACTTTCATTTGATATAAAAAAACAAAATTTAAAAACATATACTGGCCTGACCAAAAAAAATGGCGTCCCATCCACACGGAAAAAATATTTATAAATTTGCCAAATATCTGCAAGAACTGATGACATTAAATAATACGTGCCATTCAAAGACAAATCAATACCTATCGGTCTGGGTTTTGGTAACTCCAGAACAACAATTTTGATGTACTCGTGCACAGAAAAAAAAACGGACAACAATGTCTGGAGCCACTGATCACACGCGGCCTATGTTTGATGATGAAAATCCGATGTCAAAATATATTTTTGGATTATGATTATGATGTTACAAACAAACTTTTCAGTCTATAAAAGTAAGTTTTCCACAATACCAGTCACTCTGTATAATTGGTTTTTCCTTATATATATATATATTGACTTCTGTCTCTGTCGTTTCTTGATTGATATTTGATGATAACTCAACCAAAAGTGAAAATAATTTGATTTCAGAATTAAAGGGTTATAATGTAAGAGAGGTTGAAGCATTAAGAAAGTATTTTACAAAAACGGAAATCACACAAAAAATTATTTTATTTTCTTTTGAAGTCTTTCACAATCTCAAATGACAATTATTTTGTCAAAAATCCACTAACACAAATTAAATTATTTGTGAGATACGGAAAAGAAAAAAAAAAGCCACCCCCACTCCCTCTGCCTCTAAAAAAAATTATTATTTTAGAATATTACACAGCACCTACCCTACATACATAGGTCTATATATATATTGTATATACATATATGTATAACTCCAACATGAAAGTACCATCTTTACCTTAATCCCCCAAACCCTTCAATTAACAATAGATGGATAAGTTGAGTACGTACACATCAAAGAATTGAATTTTATTATTGATTTACGGTAGGTAGGTAGGTATGTGTATAGGTACTCTTTGTGCATACCTACTTGTGGCGATATATGTAGGATGGAAAATAAAGAGGGATTTTTGAAAGGATATTTCAACACAACTCAAACAAAAACCAATAAATGGATAAATTTGAAAATTGTCATTAAAAATTACGGAATTTCCCCATTTGATTAATAAATTTGTTTTCTCTCTGTTTATCTCCTTAATTAAAAATATAAATTAAAAAGTTGAGCTAAACAAAGAGTTTAAAAATGACAAGAAAATATGTACCGAATTCGCCATTGCGGACGGCTTTACCAGTTTTTTCAAGAAAAAGTCACGCTGATGATATGATGAATTTGCATCTATTTGGAAAAAACATTATTTATTGATGGTTCCACAGTGGGACGGACCACTAAGCTTAAAAGGGTGAAAACAAAACAAAAAAAAAATTAAAAAAATTTCCAAATATAAAAAAATAAAAATTTACCCTTTTCCACACCAGAAAAAAAAAATCCTCAACATATTTTGAGATATGTTAAGTGCGAGAGTTTTAAAATTCCTTTAAATTCTATATCTAAGGGATTTACCTTGACAGCTGTACCCATTTTTATCCAGCTCGTATCCTTCTTCACAATCACATTCATACATTCCATCATGAAGTTCGTAACATAATTGTACACAAGGACTACCATGGCCACAACGTCCTGAAAGAAGGGTAAAATTGATTTGGCATTATATTTTTAATGTTTGTTTTTAAGGATTTTTTTATTTTATTTTTTGTTGTTGAATATAAAAAATGTTTACTGTGTGATAAATTAACTAAATACAAATTCAGTTTATTTTCGATATGTCAAAATATAAAAAAAACGATCACGTAATTTTGATTTACAGTAATTTTAGGATTCGCACCAAAATGTTCCCTATTTTATATATGAAAAAGTTTTATTGTTCCATAGAATTAAATTCCCAAAAAAATTTTTTAAAATTTTAATTTTTTTGAATTCTAGAAAAATTGTTTACAGCTCTTTGGAAGTCTCTTACCATTTGACCGCAAGCTGAAATATAAAAATAGCGTTCTAATCTGACCGGTACCGTAGAGCCGAATTCTTCCAATCTCTGACGGTTACGATCTGCACTGGCGTTCTAATCTGACAGGTACACTACAGCCGTATTCCTCCAATCTCTGACGGCTACGATCTGCATTGGCGTTCTAATCTGACAAGTATCCTACAGCCGTATTCTTCCAATCTCTGATGCCTACGATCTGCATTGGCGTCCTAATCTGATAGGTACCCTACAGCCGTATTTCAATCTTTGACTGCTACGAACTGCACTATAGATTGTTTCAAGTGATTTAAACAGACAACCAGGGATGGGAAAAACACAAAAAAATGATGAAAACTACATAAACTACAAAAATATGTAAAATTGGCATGTAGTT